>JAJAGP010002491.1:0-111696 GCA_025084515.1 Ancistrus triradiatus | reverse complement strand
ATGGTCTGGGGCTGTTTTGCTGCTTCAGGACCTGGAAGACTTGCTGTGATAAATGGAACTATGAATTCTGCTGTCTACCAAAAAATCCTGAAGGAGAATGTCCGGCCATCTGTTCGTGACCTCAAGCTGAAACGAACTTGGGTTCTGCAGCAGGACAATGATCCAAAACACAGCAGCAAGTCCACCTCTGAATGGCTGAGGAAAAGCAAAATGAAGACTTTGGAGTGGCCTAGTCAAAGTCCTGACCTGAATCCTATTGAGATGCTGTGGCATGACCTTAAGAAGGCCGTTCATGTTCGAAAACCCTCCAATGTGGCTGAATTACAACAGTTCTGCAAAGGTGAGTGGCCAAAATTCCTCCACAATGCTGTAAAAGACTCATTGCAAGTTATGGCAAATACTTGTTGTTGCTGCTAAGGGCGGCCCAACCAGTTTTAGGGGGCAATCACTTTTTCACAAAGGGCCATATAGGTTTGGATTTTTTTCTCCCTTAATAATAAACACCTTCATTTAGAAACTGCATTTTGTGTTTACTTGTTGTCTTTGACTAAAATTTAAATTGGTTTGATGTTCCGAGACACTTAAATGTGACAAACATGCAAAAAATAGGAAATCAGGAAGGGGGCAAACACTTTTTCACACCACTGTACGTACATAATACAGATCACACAGACACACAATAACCCAAAAATAGGCAGAAGATCGAGCCGTGTTCTAAACGTTGGGACCGGGAAACAAACATGCAGCGGCTGAGCATTTATTTCTTTTTACAGTGGAGCATTATCTCAGAGCAGCTTTACAATTTTAGACTCTCTTCTAAATGATAAATCCAGTCCCAAATTGAGCAAGCCTAGGTCGACAGTGGCAAGGAAAATCTCCCTAAACATTATATAACATTATATTGCAGTGATATGGGATGATCCTCTGACCGACCTCTGCTCCCTCAGACACAGCCAATCATGCCTGTATATGATGCCCAATTCAGCTGGATGGCACCGCCGGGACTCGAGTCCATGTCGCTGTGGCGGTGGACTAGCGTGTTAGAATGAATGCTGCGGCATAATTATTATTATTACTTATTATTAACGCCGATCTTTTCAGACGATTCACTAGTGTCATTTGTAAGGTCTCAGATCAAAGTATCTTTTCCCGTAAGAAATCAGCACAAAATTAAGCAGGGGTGCCTAAACTTTTGCGTAAGACTGTAGACTGTGCTGAAGCTTGGCTTCATTGTAGACTTTATCATACTTTATCATGTCTTCTCAAAAGGTACACACACACACACTTACACACAATTTAACAAGGTCATCAACAGTATGTATGTTGAAACAAATGCAATTACTTATTCACTCCAACGGAATCTATTGACATTTAAAAAATCCCCACACATTACTAATGCATTGTATTTACTACAGCCGCACAACTTCACTATAGCTGCATTCGAGTGACATCTTCGTTTCTGGAATGCGTTGACATTTTAATCGCACACAAGAAATATCTGCCGTGCATTCACACCCTATTATCGATTTCATACGAGGACATTCATGGACATTTGAAGCATCAGTAATTCAGTCAAAGGGCAAAACATCAGTGTGCTAGTCATACATAATGTCAGTGAGACCAAATGGAAAGTCCCATTTATTCTCATATAACACTTTAGGCGCTACAGGTATAGGAATGCTCACACGTTTAGACCGTTTAGGTCATGGATGTCACTGGATGCCTACAGCACTGAGTCACTTACAATGCTTAATGAGATTGGAGAAGTCATTTCTCTCAATGCCGATTCTTTAGATCATCTCCTGTGAGCTTCAGCGGATGCCACAGGCTTTCAATAGGTTTAAGTCTGTGAACAAGATGATTACAACAAAAGCGTTAACATTTTTTGGTGTGTAGATTTTGGCTCATTTTCCTGTGTGGAATGTCCAATCAAGATCTCGCCATCCAATTTGGAGATACATTACTGTGCAAAAGTCTTAGGCCACCATTAGATTTGTTCTTTTACTGACCATATATAATATTATTGCATTATTGTCGATGACTGGACTCAAAATTTCATACTTGGATTCGTCACTCCATAAAACTTTTTTCCACTGACCTTCATCCAATCTTTGCGAGCTTGAGCATATCTTAGCCATTTCACCCTGTTTCCCTTCGGAAAAAGGGGTTTCTTAGCTGCTACACTTCCAAACTGACCATTCCTGACCAATACTGAGTGTAGAAGGGTCAACTTGGCATCCTGTTGAATGCTGCTATTGCTCAAGTAGAAAGAGGTCACACTAAGTAATTGCCACTGCATATCGAAGCTGTTATTTATAATTGATTTAGTCCTTTTTATAATACTCCATACAAATGTTCTATGAGTTTTGGCTGTATTCTAATAAAAAGACTGATAACTAATTATATATATACATATATACATATATATAGTTGTTATACCTTTGCTAAACAATGGTATATCTAATCTAATGGTGGCCTAAGATTTTTGCACAGTACTGTACATACACATCTTGAAGTGCACCCCACACTCAAAGTGGCACAGAGATAACCAAACATTGGGACCTACAACCCCATAGGAACCCTCCCATCAGGGATCCCAATGAACACAACTTCACAACTCAAGCCTCAATCTGCAAAAGGTGGGGATCAAACCACAGTTGGCACAGCACTAGTTCACAATTCTGGACCACCCTTGTTCAGTGCCACCTCTGACAGGTTCAGGCTTGTGTTGCAGAATTGGCTTGCGATGCTTAGTGGGGGTGTTCATCTACCAGAGTGTAAGTCCAGGTTGGTTTATCTATGTGTGGCTCAAAGTGCGGGTTCTGGATCTGTATGTGTTCACGAGTCTACGAGCGCTGTGTGGTGTGTCCCAGACCTGGGGTGCCCCCATGCTTGAGTAGCAATTCTAGTTTCAGTTTCAGAAAATGTTTGTTTTGACAAAAGACGCCCTACAATGGTGCTTGAAAGTTTGTGAACACTTTAGAATTGTCTAGATTTCTGCATAAATATGATCTAAAACATCATCAGATTTTCACACAAGTCCTAAAAGTAGATAAAGAGAACCCAGTTAAACAAATGAGACAAAATATTATACTAGGTCATTTATTTATTGAGGAAAATGATCCAATATTACATATTAGTGAGTGGTAAAAGTATGTGAACCTCTTGGAATAGCAGTTAATTTTATTTAAAAAACAGAGATCTATCAAAGTCTGCTCTTCACAACATGTTTGTGGAAGTGTTGTTCATGGCCGAACACAGGAGATTTCTGAGGACCTCAGAAAAAGAGTTGTTGATGCTCATCAGGCTGGAAAAGGTTACAAAACCATCTCTAAAGAGTTTGGACTCCACCAATCCACAGTCAGACAGATTGTGTACAAATGGAGAAAATTCAAGACCATTGTTACCCTCCCCAGGAGAGGTCGACCAACAAAGATCACTCCAAGAGCAAGGCGTGTAATAGTGGGCAAGGTCACAGAGGACCACAGGGTAACTTCTAAGCAACTGAAGGCCTCTCTCACGTTGGCTAATGTTAATGTTCATGGGTCCACCATCAGAAGAACACTGAACAACAATGGTGTGCATGGCAGGGTTGCAAGGAGAAAGCCACTGCTCTCCAAAAAGAACATTGCAAAATGTGTCTTGCACAAAATGTTTATGCACCCCTATCAAATGACATTGATTTTCTAAAATCAACAATAACATAATGCAAACTTAAATATGAGATATTACTTCTTATAAAAGTGAAAAACCTGGGCAGATGATACAGTTTCAGATATGTGACAGAACTTAATTGGCTTGAGAATTTTCTTGTCAGTTTAATCCTGGTCAACGTCGCGAGAAAGCCGATGCCAAGCCCGCAGCACAGGATGCAACGCAGGAACAACCCTAGACTTGGCGCAGTCCTTTGTAGGGCCTTCACACACCCATACACACACACACTTTAGAACCACCAATTAACCTAAACTGTCTTTGGAATGTGGGAAACTGGAGTACCTGGAGTACACCCACGTGGACACGGGGAGAACATGAAAAGTCTGCACCGGCAGAATCCGAGGTTGAGGTTGAACCAGGGATGCTGGGGCTGGGGCGACCGCGCTAACCATTGCACCACCATTCCGCCCATAATGAAAATCAAGTCATAAAAATCAAGAAAATTAACATCAATTCATTCTCATCAGAGCTCGCGTTAACACGCTTCTTTTAGAAAATCAGCCACACACATTTGTAAAAAAAAGCGCACCTTTGATTAATTCCCACACATCGGCGCATGTCATTACCAGAACCCACAATTTCCTCTCAGCCCGAGATTAAAGGACATGTCTGAAATAACTCAGGCGTACATAACGGGATCTCATCTCCTAGGCAAATCGCACCACTTCTGAGGTTCATGATCTGTAGTCCAATCATAGCACCTAGCGGGAGCCACACTCATGCCCCAGCATGGGAGACACAGCCTGCATGCACAAGCAGGACACACACTAAGCCAGACGCACAAGCTCAGACATGCTGTAATCAATACTGCTCCATGTACTGGAGAAGACAAATGAAGGCAGACCACCCCAACAGCCCCCCCCCACGCTCTCACACATACAAATATGGCACAGTCTGCTACTGAGGCTTTTAAGTGGAACAACGTCTTCACTATAACAGCACTTGAAAAGGTCACGGCTGCCCTGCCTGCCAAGCAAACGTGATCCTGCCATGGCCTTTGCCATCTCAGACTTTAGCTTGAGACCTCGGGACATAAACACAGAGACCAGACGTCACCCAAGGTCACAGACAAACACCGTGGATAAAATGGCCATAGTGCATTGGACATTCAGTTACAAAGTGCTTTGAAGAATACATAATACCTTTTATGCCCAGCAAAGGTACACAGTACTGTGCAAAGGTCAGAGACCACCCGTGCATTTGTTTAATGTCCAGCCAAAACGTCCATTGGGTACAGACAGAAACCATAGGTTTAACAGAAAACCCCTGCAGCTAAATATAATATGACTTTTTTCAATATTGACTGTCAGCTATGGGGCTGGTATTTACCAACATGGCAGTATCTTTTCGTATTAATGATACAACCATAATTTATAGGCAGAAATCAGCAGATACAGGCAAGCCGATTGGCCCAGATGCAGCAAAACAGGCCCAAACCATGATGCTACCACCACCATGTTTCACAGATGGGATACGGTTCTTATGCTGGATTGCAGTGTTTTCCTTTCTCCAAACATAATGCATTTCTTTTAAATCAAAAAGTTCTATTTTAATCTTCTTCCAATAGCCTTCTGGCTTGTCCACGTGATCTTTGGAGAGCAGTGGCTTTGTCCTTGCAACCCTGCCATGCACACCATTGTTGTTCAGTGTTCTTCTGATGGTGGACTCGTGAACATTAACATTAGCCAATGTGAGAGAGGCCTTCAGTTGCTTAGAAGTTACCCTGGGGTCCGTTGTGACCTTGTCAACTATTACACGCCTTGCTCTTGGAATGATCTTTGTTGGTCGACCACTCCTGCGGAGGGGAACAAGGGTCTTGAATTTCCTCCATTTGTACACAATCTGTCTGACTGTGGATTGGTGGAGTCCAAACTCTTTAGAGATGGTTTTGTAACCTTTTCCAGCCTGATGAGCATCAACAACTCTTTTTCTGGGGTCCTCAGAAATCTCCTTTGTTCGTGCCATGATACACTTCCACAAATGTGTTGTGAAGAGCAGACTTTGATAGATCCCTGTCTTGTTAAATAAAACAGGGTGGCCCACTTCAACCGATTGTCATCCCTTGATGAACACACATGATCTAATTCACCTTTAAATGAAAGTAAATCAGAGGCAATCCTTTGCCACTCACTACTATGTAATTATTGGATCATTTCCATCAATAAAAATAATATGATCAAGTATAATATTTTTGTCTCATTTATTTAACTGGGTTCTCTTTATCTACTTTTAGGACTTATGTGAAAATCTGATGATGTTTTAGGTCATATTTATGCAGAAATATAGAAAATTCTAAAGGGTTCACAAACTTTCAAGCACCACTGTAAATGTGCTTTTTCGTTTCTGAAATATTTACTCGTGTTGTAGATACACCTGCAGCTATACAACCAATAGCTCTCAATTTGCCAGAAGTGGTATTGGAAACCAGGGAAGCTCCTATCTTCTAGCTCCTATTTATCTATCTACCATTTTTCTAGCTAGCTATTATCTATCTATCTAGCTATCATCGGTCTAGCTATCATCACCAGGGAAGCTCTTTTGTGAGAATTATTGCTCTCACCTTGAGCTAAGCCACTTTGAATAAAGCTTCTGATGATGTGAGTATCTAGCTTCCAGATTCCAGTTTACTGGGGCCTCCCTGTGTTATTTGTCTGTCTGTTTATCTGTCTATCTATTTAGTTGTCTAGCTAGCTATTATCTGTCTATACGTCTATCAATCTCGCTAGCTAGTGATTATCTAGCTAGCTAGCTAGCTATTTTTTATGTTAGGATTTGGGCTTGAGGGGCTATTGTTCTGTCGTTTGGAATGAATTTCAATTTTATGCTTAAACCTACACAATTAGCACTATGGAAGTTTTAAATTAAGAGCTGAAAAAAAGAATTACTATTAGATTAAATCGGCTGCATTTTAAGTAGTTTCTTGTATCTCTCAAGTCAAGTCTTAGGATGGTTTTAAAAAAGTAGTCGTTTATTTTCACCTGATCATTTTGACCCATTCACATAAGGGTTAACAGAGGCTCATCTCAGGTGAGAACTTAGCATCCTGGTTTCCATCCAAAGTCTTTGCTCCCCCGGGCAAATCCTGTGTGTGGGACTGGCACCCTCCCAGTGCTGGAGATGGCAGCAGATGGCATACGGCTCCCCTGGCACACGTGCACATGATGAGGAGGCCTGTTCACACTGATGTGAGAGGACAAGCTAATCACACCTGCTGGCGCTGTGCCCGGACCACAGATCCAGCACCGGGCTCGAGGGACATCAGGTCTGCCAGCCTGCATGTGGCGCACAGCTCGAAATGAGAAGCCGACAGGCCCTCGAGAAGGGCATCATGCTAATGCTGATGCTAACAATCGGATCTAATGCTAGTAAATCAGTCCCTTCAGGTTTGTACTACACACACATTTTGGCAAGCAAAAATGTATACATGTTTCATATACGGTATTTGAAGGATTTTAACTGGTCATTTTCAAATATGGCATGTATTTGTTGACCATTTATCAATATATATGATCCTGGATGTGTACTCTATGTATGGTAATATATACCTAAAGCAAAAATGCCTCATTTATGAGTGTTATATATTTTACTCATATATGGTTTATACATATCATGGCATGAACAGTACTTAAAACACCTTTATTAGGATTTATTTATATAGCAAAATGTTGGGTCTGAATATCCAATGACTTACTAACTGCTTCTAGTTCAGCCTTTTTGGAATACATGGTTATTTAAATATATCTGAGTTGACTTTTGACAGTTCCCTCATGATTACACCTGTGCCCAGTGGGGATTGGTACCGGAGCCCTGGCACCCTAACCAGGAATCAACAGGGTTAAACTGTGGAAAAAATGTAAACATTATATATACGTTAATTATGTATACTTGAGAGCCATTATCCACAAATGGTGAAGACATGGACCAGTAGTGAACCTTCCCAGGAGTGGCCGGCCGACCAAGAGCCAAGAGCGCAACGATGACTCAGCCAAGAGGTCAGAAAAGACCCCACAACAACATCCAAAGAACTGCAGGCCTCTCTTGCCTCAGTTAAGGTCAGTGTTCATGCCTCCACCATGAGAAAGAGACTGGGCAAAAATGGCCTGCATGGCAGAGTTCCAAGACAAAAACCACTGCAGAGCAAAAAGAACATTAAAGCTCGTCTCAATTTGTCCAGAACACATCTTGATGATCCCCAAGGCTTTTGGGAAAACATTCTGTGGACTGACGAGACACAAGTTGAACTCTTTGGAAGGTGTGTGTCCCATTACATCTGGTGTAAAAGCAATTCAGAAAAAGAACATTATAGCAACAGTAACATATGGTGGTGGGAGTGTGATGGTCTGGGGCTGTTTTGCTGCTTCAGGACCTGGAAGACTTGCTGTGATAAATGGAACTATGAATTCAGCTGTCTACCAAAAAATCCTGAAGGAGAATGTCCAGCCATCTGTTCGTGACCTCAAGCTGAAACGAACTTGGGTTCTGCAGCAGGACAATGACCCAGAACACAGCAGCAAGTCCACCTCTGAATGGCTGAAGATAAACAAAATGAAGACTTTGGAGTGGCCTAGTCAAAGTCCTGACCTGAATCCTATTGAGATGCTGTGGCATGACCTTAAAAAGGCCGGAAAACCCCCAAGTGTGGCTGAATTACAACAATTCTGCAAAGATGAGTGGCCAAAATTCCTCCATAACGCTGTAAAAGACTCACTGCAAGTTATCACAAACGCTTGGTTGCAGTTGTTGCTGCTAAGGGTGGCCCAACCGGTTATTAGGTTTAGGGGGCAATCACTTTTTCACACAGGTACATGTAGGTTTAATAATAAACACCTTCATTTAAAAACTGCATTTTGTGTTTATTGTGTTGTGTTTGACTAATATTTAAATTGGTTTCATGTTCCGAAACACTTAAGTGTGACAAACATGCAAAAAAACAGGAAATCAGCCACTGTATAAATATTCACGTCTGAATGACAGAAAACTAGTCTGAGCTACAGCCGGTGAAAGAAAAAAGAATCACAGAAAACACTGTAGCATTCCACTAGGTAAGTGTTTCAAGTCTTATAAAAGATGCAAAGATAAGAATTGCAGTATTGCACGAAATATTTTCATATTATGCTGTAATTAATATTATAATTTAAAACAAAACACTATGTGCAAAGTATCTAAAGTAATATGTGACTGGTAATATCCGTTCAGCGTCCTGATTCAGAGAATGTAACGGGGATGTTAAATGGTGCCCACCTGTATTTTGGATGTGTAAATCATCTGTAATATGGTCAGCACCACCTTCCCCCGATTTTCTGCTGCTATCCGGTACTCATAACCATAATAATAACTCATAAGCATGTGGTTCATTATTATGCAGCAGGTCGGCATATCAGTGAATAGCTTCAATGCAAGTTTACTGACGTCTCTTGAGAAGAGGCCAACTGCTGCAGCAGGTTACGCCTCAGTGCTTCACATGATGCAATTATATCCGGACTCAGTGTAAAGAGCGTTCTGTTATGAAATGATATTTCAGCGTGCATTAAGCCAACCGGTGCACGTGTTCATCTTCCGTTTTTGTAGTACTGAAGATGCAGAAAGCAGTTTGTTTTTAGCAAACTAATTGTTTTCGACGTATGAACCCATTCCCGTTATATCAGTCTTGACGCACGCAAGATCTGTATCAGGTTACATATGGAGAGCAAATCTGAACCTTCAGAGAGCATGTGCTTTGAGTTGCCAGTGCTCTTGAACTCTCCTCGTGTTTAATTGAGCAAAAGTGACATTAATCTGTGCTGGTGAAAGACAGAGCTAATGTCTCTGTACAGCTCATTACACACCGAACGTCTCAACCGAACCCACGATCAGGACAGACTACACTCAAGTCCTGATTTACTGAAGGCTTGTGTCTAACAATGGGGCCACACAATACTCTACACAGTACTGTGCAAAAGTCTGAGGCCACCATTAGATTTCTTGTTTTAGCAATGGTTTGATGACCATATATAAGAAATGCATGAGAAAATTATTGAAATGCATAAAAGCAATGTATCTCAAAGAAATTTTGGAAGGGATTTACATGTTTCTCCCTCTATGGTGCATAATGTCATTAAATGATTCAAGGAATTGGAAGGAATTTCAGTGTCTAAAAGCCAAGGGTGCAAGCTTAAACTGAATGCTCCTTGATTTTTGATCCCTCAGACAGCACTGCATCAAGAACCGCAATTCACCAATAGCTGATATAACCACATGGGCAAGCGTTTATTTTCTCAAACCAGGTCAAGCACTGCAATATGGAGTTACATTCACAAATGCCACTTAAAACATACTGTGCAAAAAAGACGCCTCATGTTAACCAAGTGGCATTAATCTGTGTGTGAAAGACAGAACGAATGTCTCTGTACAGCTCATTACACACCGAACATCTCAACCGAACCCACAATCAGGACAGACTACACTGAAGTCCTGATTTACTGAAGGTTTGTGTCTAACAATGGGGCCACACAATACTCTATACAGTACTGTGCAAAAGTCTGAGGTCAACATTAGATTTGTTGTTTTACCAGGTATGACCAAATATAAAATATCATTGACGATTGGACCCAAAAACTTGGATTTGCCATTCCATAATACTGTTTTCCACTGATCTTCATTCCAGCATATCTTAGCCTTTTCACCCTGTTCTCCTTTTGAAACTCTGGTTTCTTGGCTGGTACCAGTGGTCTCAGATTTGATTACTTGGGACTCGACTCGACAAAATCAATACATCAAAAAAGATTTGCGACTCGACTTTGACTAGCTTCAGTGACCTGGACTTGGAACTGGACTTGGGCTTTTAGACTCAAAAGTACTTGAGAGCCTCCCATTTTTTAACATAACATTCATTTCCAAGTCTTAAAATAATTGAATCACATAAATGAGCCCTTTATATTGCTTGCATGGTGCTGTATCACTGTTACGCTATGGAGCTGAGCTGCTCAGCTTTGTTTATCTATAACCAACAAAGGACATTCTGCAGCCAGTCACAGGAAACTTTGGGGGCGCCAGTGTTAAAGTTTGTGCAGGATAGAAATTTGCTGACAAAATAAAAAACGTCGACTATAAAGACTATGCTGCAGTGCAATAAAAAAGAACTGCTACATGCACAACGTGGGGTGAAGATAATGTTTGGAGATGCAACAACTGTCTCAGTAGCTATGACAGTGAACTGTGGTTAAGGTACTAGACTATGGACCAGAAGGTCCAGAGGTCAAATCCCACCGCTGCCAAGCTGCCAATGTTGGGTCTTGAGCAAGGCCCTTAATCAACAATTGCTTTTGGATTGTAAGATTGTATCAATTGCACGTCGCTCTGGATGAAGGTGTCTGCTAAATGCTGTAAATGTCAATGACAGATTCTGGCTGTAAATAATGTCATTGACTTGAATAGTACTTGAAGTTTAGGACTTGGGGCTTGTCTGTCTTTAATTGGGACTTGAAGCTTACTTGTTACTTGCAACTTAGTGACTTGTTCCCACCTCTGGCAGATCCTTCCAAATACCATTCCTGATCAAGCTTCTACAGACTGTAGAAGGGTCATCTTGGCGTCCTGATGAAGCTCCAAGGTATTGCTATTGCTCAAGTGGAGGTGAGGTCACACTAAACACTTGCCACTGTAGCCTACAGAAGAATTATGTTTTAATGCATACAAATTTCTGTATTTTCTGGTTGTACTCCAATACAGATTCCATTATGCCATTGCTAAAACAATGGTATATCTAATCTAATGGTGACCTAAGACTTTTGCACAGTACTGTTTGTATATACTGGATATGATCCGTATGACAAACTTTTCCAGAGTAGCCTGCTGGAGAACGTTTTCATATCTGTCTCCAGAATTGAAGACATGCAGTGTGTTGCCAGATCTCGGTGCAATCTCGCAGGCTGTACCCTCTTAAGCATTTGAAGTGAGACGTCTGCCTTGAACCCAATGCACTCGGGGCCATGACCTTTGTCAGCGTCCGGGACCAAGCCAAAGTCTGATCTACCCATTACTATTCCAAACATCTCCTCACTGGCATTTGATCAAACACACGTCCGATTCAGGACAGCGCCTTGAGACCGTGTGTCAAAATGTCAGCTGTCTTATCTGTTTGGAGACCGGTGGTGTGCCAATACCAGCAATATTTATTGGGCATTTGGAAAAAGGACATTGAATTTCCCTGTTGATGTAATGAAAGGGTCTGGTCGACTCGACTGAATGTGTGCAGGATTCAGACGACGCGCTTTCGGAGCGAACGAGGTTTGAAGCGAATAGCCCTCACGCTGATTTGCTTTAGACACAAAGTGGTGAGATACTGATGCAGCAAAAGATCTCTCCATTATCTGGATAAATGAACAATCTTCTCATGTCCACATTTATTCACGGAATGGAAACGCTCATTTCTGGTCGCCGGGACCATCCTAAATCAGGTTGGATGGGTTGAAATGACTTGGAAAAAAAGGCCCCATATCAAGGGAGATGGTGCTTGTGCTCGGCATCACTGGGACTCACCAGATGGGTTGATGGATTCTCCGTGTCTGCTGTAGAGAAGTTATCTGTACCCGCCAAGAGGAAGGGAATTCATTACTCTCAATCCAGGCGCTAAAGCGGCTTTTGCTGCTCTTGCTTAAAAGCGTGACATACATACCATCCACTACATTGATCATGGGATATGAAACCTCATATTTGGTTAAGTAGATTTTCTGCAGCATGTTCAGAATGGGAAGCGGAACGAGCCCAGTCGATAAGGTGCTCTCCCCCATGCTGAGTTCGCTCTTTCGCTCGCCACGATTTTTCGGATACGCCGGCTTCATTTTCACGCAAATCAAGATTGGTGTAGTCTTTTATTTCCACCCATTTCTGTCCCGTTATCGCTGCGTGATTCTAATTTGTCTATTTTTGGTTTTATGCCATGGATGAATAAATTAGTCATGTAACGTTTTGTTTACTTGCTTTCATATCAGCACCAGTCATGTTACCGGAACCTCCAGGTTTGGGCAGTTTGAGCCATTTTTCCACTGGGTATGCAATTCTGGGTTTCTTTAATCCATGTTTTCAGTGCGTTTGAGATCTGGCAAACGATCATTGTGTTAAATTTGGGGGGGCAGGTTATTCAGCCATGACCACCTCTTTGCTTTGCGTCCTTGGTTTCTTTGAACTTCACTTTTAAGCTTTGTGCTTTCCTTTGACACTGCAGGGCGTTTTAAGCCATTACTATAGGAATTTCTTCCTAATTTTGCACAGAGACATCACCCCAAATATTTTGAGGTCTGTTACTTCATTATCCCACCCATTAGTACCTCCATCACTGCTTTCGTCCAGTGCACGTCCACGATGAATGGACTGTGGTGGAATAGCAGTTAAGGTACAGGACTATAGCCCAGTAGGTCCAGGGTTCAAATCCCACATCTACCAAGCTACTACTGTTGGGTTCTTGAGCAAGATCCTTAACCCTAAAGTCACATGTGGATAAAAGCGTCTGCTAAATGATGTAAATATACTGCATATGTCGAGTTGGAATGACGCAAAAGTCGCATTAATTCTGCTCTGGCTGTTCAGACTGGGTCACATTGCTGTGGTCGAAAATCGGAAAATATCAGATTCAATGTGGGGTTTTTTTCATTCACACTGCCCTAAAGATAACACGTTTGTCCTTTCCTTTTTTTATTTTTCTTGTTCTCCCTTACCTTTCTTCTTACATTGTACTTTGTAATTTGTACTTTGTACCTTGACTTTGTAATTTATTTGGTTCTTTCTTTCTTTCTTTCTTTCTTTCTTTTATATTTCCTGTTCTCCCTTACTTTTCTTTCTTTCTTTTATATTTCCTGTTCTCCCTTACTTTTCACTTACATTGTATTTAATACTTCCATATTTTATTTAACTATCCATTTCTTTATTTTTTTCCTGCATGACGTACACTGCTACATTTCCTTTATGTGAGTCTTTTTCACTTTTTCATTTCCCTTTTTTTTTGTCCGTCCTGCCTGCCTGCCTGTTCCTATATATGTATTTAATACATCACTGACTTAGTATATTTTTCTGTTTTTCTTTCTTTCTTTTCTCCATTTCTTTTTTCTCATATGTATTCAATACTTCCATATTTTATTTTACTGACTTAGTATATTTTTTGGTTTTATGTCTTTCTCTTTTCCTTTCTTTCTTTCTTTCTTTCTTTCTTTTTTGATTCCTTCCTTTCTTCTCTCCCTTCATGTTTCCATATATGTATTTAATACATCACTGACTTAATATTTTTTTTGTTTTTATCTCTTTCTCTTTTCCTACTTTCTTTCTTTCTTTCTTTTTTCTCCATTACTTTTCCCATATATATATATATATATATATATATATATAAAATACTTTTAGATTTTATTTTACTGACTTAGTATATTTTTTTTCTTTTTTTTCTCTTTGTTTGTTTGTTTGTTTCTTTCTTTTTTGATTCCTTCCTTCCTTCCTTCCTTTTCTCCCTTCATGTTCCCATATATGTATTTAATACACACTGACTTAATATATTTTTTTGTTTTTCTCCTTTTTTTCTTTCCCTTCTTTTTTTTCATTATTTCTTTCTTCCTTCCTTTCTTTCTTTCTTTCTTTTTCTCCCTTCCTTTTCCCCTTATATGTTTTAATACTTACTTTAAATATTTTATTTCGGACTAATTTATTTGTCTCTTTTTTTCTTCTTTTTTTGTCCCTTTTTAATTTTTTTCCTTCTTTCTTTTCATTATTTCTTTCTTCCTTCCTTCCTTCCTTCCTTTCTTCCTTTCTTTTTTTCTTTCTTTCTTTCTTCCTTCCTTTCTTTTCTCCCTTCATGTTTCCATATATGTATTTAATACATCACTGACATAGTTTATTTTTTTTCTTTCTTTCTTTCTCCATTTCTTTTCTCTTATATATATGTATGTATGTATATATGTATATAAGTATATTCAATACTTCCATATTTAGTTTTACTGACATAGTATATTTTTTCTTTGTCTTTCTTCATGTTCCCATATATGTATTTAATACATCACTGACTTATATTTAATATTTAATATCTGATGTATATTTTTTTGTTTTTCTTTCTTTCTTTCTTTTTTAAAATAAAGGTTTATCCTTTATGTTCCCACCCCAAAGTAGATTAGCAATTCAATGGTGGCCCCATTCAATCGATGGACAGGGTGGAGGGTGCAAAAACTGGAAAAAGAAACTGTAATGACGGATGTATTTGACAACTCGGTGTACGTCACTTGTTTATTGTCGGTTAAGGAGTCAGAGACAGAAGAACTGGAAACGACAGGAAAGCCCGCAGACGCTTGTCCCAAAGAGCGTGGCCGCTGTTGAGTGGATCAATGGCTCCGGCGGAGGCAGATGAGGATTAGGTCAGGCAGAGCTGGCAGCTTTCACTCTAATGATGCATGTTTACGTAATTCCTGCCAGCTTATGAAAAACGGGCAGGGAAGGTTGCTTTTAATTGATGGAGGATGCTGCAACGCTCCGGCAACTCCTGCTGTTGCCGGGGATTAGAACGACTCTGGCAGATGATCTGAACCGGGAGCCCTGTTATGACAGAAAAATAATAAATCAACAGACAAACCGACGGCACAGCGAGCGCTCCTTCTCCCAATCTGTCTCCCCCGCCCTGGCATCTACTGCTTCCCTGCCACATTAAAGGAGATGTAATTCTGTTTCACAATAACAAATCCTTGCTTCTGGCTTTTTGTAAAATGAAAGCCCCGCGGATCTGAGGTCCAAAACACGCCGTACCATTCAGCCTATTCAGAGTGGCCTTGGCGCTGACTCTTTGGATGATTCGCCTATTCACAGAGCTCCGGCGCTTTTGTGCGCCCTCATATTTGGAGTTGGCTCTGATATCCCCAATTACCCTGTTTACTAGGTGAGCCTGCTGCCACCCATTAATTGGTCTTATTTGCAGCGAACTTGTGATGGGTAAAGCACAATGGCGCCCACAAATACAGAAGGCTAATAGGACAGGTGGGGGACCGAACGGGGGTCGTTAGTTTGGCGAAAAAAGGGGTAGCGGGGAAAAGACGGGAATGTGGAATGTCACTTGGACAAATGCGTCTGCTCCCGTCTTCCTCCTCCTCCACCTCTAGCCAGCAGGCATAAAACCTATTAGCGCACCTAAGCCTGGCATCGCCTCATCTCGTTACCCAGGACTGATGCAATCGCAGTGCAATCCAGCTCCGCTCTCTACCGTGGCCACTCTGTAGCTCTCAGCCTCTCTCTCCCTCCTTCAGTCCTTTCTCTTTTTTTCACTTTTATCTAAAGTTCACCTTGCTGCAGTAGCCCTGCTCGTTATGTCTCTGCACCTATACAACTCGCGCTCTCCCTCTCAAAAGGAGCAGGAATTCAAACTATTGAGAGCAAAAATTGGATTTCAATGGCTTCCAAGAAAAGTTAGGAGTGCTAAATTCTCCGAGCGCAGACCTTGTGTTTTTGTCATACATGCTGTCATGTGCAAAGGACTTTCAGTATGGTGCATTATAGAGGGGTCATGTTCCATGCTTCCTGCTGTAAAGGGCACAAGGCAGAAACCAACCCTGGACTGAAGCAGTTCCCTGGGAGGCACAGGCACTCACCAACGGTGGGACACTTTCTCTCTTAGAGAGCTGGGAAGAAGATAGCATAGAAACATTAGAAACAGACACATTGGAATATGCTACCACTGAACACGACACAATAAGATGAAGTACATTACTATAGTATAGCATAGAGAGCTGACTTATTCTTTCTCATCTCTCTCTCTTTTTCAGATTCATTCCTTCCTTTTTTCTTCCTTCTTTTATTTTCCCTGTTCTCCCTTACATTGTATTTAATACTTCCATATTTTATTTCTCCCTCCATTTCTTTATTTTTCTTCTTTCCCACTTTTCTGCATAACTGCTACGCTATTATATTTGTTTCCTTTATTTTTGTGCCAGTCTTTTTTCCTTTCTCACATTTTGTATTTCTCTTCTTTATGTGCTTTCTTTTTGTCAGCTCAGTCATTTGTTTTCACTATAACTTGTTTTCACTATATATATTTTTTCTTTCTTTCTCTTTTTTTGCCTCTTTCTTCATTTGCTTTTTCTTTCTTTCTTTCTGTCTATCTGTCTGTTTTTTCGTCTTTTCCGTGCCTCAGTTTCTTTATTTTTCTTATTTCCCTCGCCTCTGTATAGCCTAGACTGCTACATGTTCTTTATTTTGTTTTCATAAATTTTTCTTTCTCATTTCTCATCTTTCTTTCTTTCTTTCTTTTCTCCTTCTTTCCCACTCATTTGACAACACAGATTGCTACACATTCTTGCTTCCTTCCTTTCTTTTTTTCCTGTCTCCATTTCTTTATTTTTCTTCTTTCCCACTCCTCTGCATAGCCTTATTCTGCATATTCTTTATTTTGTTTTCCTTCATTTTTCTTTCTCGCTTCTCATCTTTCTTTCTTTTTCTATCTTCCTTTTTTTATTTTTCTTTTCATTTTTATTTTTTATTATTATTCTTCTTTACCACTCCTCTACATAACTTAGAGAGCTACATATTCTTTTTCTTTCTTTCTTTCTGTCTGTTTGTCTGTCTGTCTTTCTGTCTTTCTTTTCCCTGTCTCAATTTCTTTATTTCTTTATTTTTCTTATTTCCCTTGACTCTGCATAGCCTAGACTGCTACATGTTCTTTATTTTGTTTTCCTTCATTTTTCTTTTTCATTTCTCATCTTTCTTTCTTTCTTTCTTTCTTCTCTCCACTTTTTCTTTTTCTTTCCCACTCATTTGACAACATAGATTGCTTCCTTTTTTTTTCCTTTTCTTTTTTCCCTGTCTCCATTTCTTTATATTTTTTCTTTCCCACTCCTCTGCATAGCCTTATTCTGCATATTCTTTATTTTGTTTTCCTTCATTTTTCTTTCTTGCTGCTCATCTTTCTTTCGTTTTCTATCTATCTATCTATCTATCTTTCTTTTTTCCTCTATTCATTTTTTGTTTTTCTTATTCCTGTTTACCACTCCTCTGCATAAAGTAGACAGCTACATATTCATTCATTCTTTCTTTCTTTCCTTCGTTCTTGCTTTTCTTGTGTCTGTCTTTTCCCTGTCCCCGTTTCTTTATTTTTCTTCTTTCCCACTCCTCTGCAGAGCCTCGACTGCTACATATTCTGTATTTTGATTTTTTTTCCCACATTGTTTGTTATTTATGTAGTTTTTTTTCTGTCAGTTCCTTCTTTTGGTTTACTATAACTTATATTTACATGTTCCTTATTTCTTTAATTCCTTAATTATTTAATTTGTGTTTTCATTTTTCCATCCTTTCTTTCTTTCTTTCTAGCACTTACGTGCATAATGCTTGGTTAGTAATGTTGCTCATATATTAAGAAGTTATGATGCTTTTATGGTTACTGTTTGTTATTGTTTTATTTGCTAATGCCGTTACAACTTGCTTGTGATCACCTCAAAAACATTATTGGCAGCACCAATAACACATATAAAGACTTTTAAACAGGAAACTGAAGCAGACAGTTCTAAGAAAGTCCAGCTACGTCTGTGGGTTTAAGCTTCCTGTGATGCTCACAGAGGCCGGGCGCAAATCCGTTTAGTGAGAACAACAATAAACAGTGAGTGAGAGGAGAAAAAAATCGAAGAAGAATGCGTTAAATTTGCCTTGATATGGTGTGCACTTATAGAGGACCCATCTCTCAAAAAACAGCTGATGAAAAAGTGGCCTGACCAAGATCTTTATGAGCACAATATTTCATGGCTGCAATTACAGTCAGTGCTGCCTCTGTGTTTTCAGAGCTTATATCAGCATGTCTGCTCTGGTTAGCTGTGAATGACCAGTGCGTTTATTTTTTCGGATGCTTCATACACCAGTGGGTGTCCTGTCGTTGCTTTCGTTCTTCTTTGGTCCCTCGGTGGCTTGATGAAAACCATCCTTTAGCTACATAGAAGCAGAAGAACCAAAGCCAGAATCAATGGATTTGACTAATTTAGACTTACCCATTGCACAAGAATCGGTTATAGTGAAGATGACTTTCCACCATGGTGTCACCTCTGCAAAAATTAGGCCATTTAAAGACAATTGGAAAAAAGGCATGTTTTCTGTGGATCGCTTCAACAGAAACAGCCCAAACGGATCATTCTTCCCAAGGGAAAATAGAAGTCGCCGAGCTAATCTTGTCCAGCATAGATCTTCTTCCACTTCTGGATAAAAATGATTTGTATCCCAGCACACACACCCCTCCCCCCACCCCCATTAGATTGAGCCTCATCAGCCCGAAAGCCCCCAACAGCCAATGTTGCAACCGCAATCCCCTCTGTCTGGTGAAGCCTGTCAGAACAGCAACGCCTGTCTTGATCTCCACTATCAAAGGAAACCTCGTTACTCTTTCTACACGCCTGAGGGTGGTGAAGAGGCAAAACAGAAAAAACTGTCAAGCAAGAAAAGGCAGAAAAACACCGAAAAGGAGTGAGATGGATGTGGAACTGAACTCACTCACGAAAGGTGCGACCATAAAAATGTTTTGGGATCTCGAGGCATTGAAATTGTAGACGATCTCTCCCTAGATCATTGGAGCAGGACAGCGCATGAAGTCTAAGAATCATCAATCACGTTCTGAGTAGAAACATAGCTCTCGAAATCTGTGTTGTTGGCATGTTCAAAGAAATAACATTACCTCAGGCATCAGGAGTTAGCTGTTGTAATCCATTAACTCATATACTTAAGACGTAATGAGTGAGTGATGCGTTCCATTGGACTGGCTCACTGTCCGAAAGACAGTCCAACGTGAACTTTTTTTTTTTCAATTTGCCATGTGTGACAAGCAACCAAAAAGTTTACTGTCCCAAAAGTCCATGTAAAGAAAAAGACCGGGACACAGTAAAGACGAGTCCAAGTCAAGAGCGAGACCAGGAGTGGCTGAAACTGAAACAAGACCAGATAAAGAATTGATCATACAAGCAAAAAATAAATAAATAAATAAATTAGTTTGTAAATCAGTTTACATTAATTATCATTCATTATAAATTATATATTAATAACTAATAGTCTTTAATTATATATGTTGTAAATAATAACATTAAACATATATAGCTTATAGTTATTATTAATTATTATTATATTATATTCTTAGTCAAACTAAGGCAAACTTGGAAGCAAATGATGGAGATCAAAATAAAATGTTCAGTATTCAGTCAATGATGATCCACCATCAGAAGAACACTGAACAACAATGGTGTGCATGGCAGGGTTGCAAGGAGAAAGCCACTGCTCTCCAAAAAGAACATTGCTGCTCGTCTGCAGTTTGCTGAAGATCATGTGGACGAGCCAGAAGGCCACTGGAAGAATGTTTTGTGGATGGATGAGACCAAAATAGAACTTTTTGGTTTAAAAGAAAAGTGTTATGTTTGGAGAAAGGAAAACACTGCATTCCAGCATAAGAACTTTATCCCATCTGTGAAACATGGTGGTGGTAGTATCATGGTTTGGGCCTGTTTTACTGCATCTGGGCCAGTCGGCTTGCCATCATTGATGGAACAATGAATTCTGAATGATATCAGAGAATTCTAAAGGAAAATGTCAGGACATCTGTCCATCAAAAAATAGTTAAAGAAGAATAAAGTTCATGTTTTGGAATGGCCAAGTCAAAGTCTTGATCTTAATCAGGACCTGAAGCGAGCAGCTAATGTGAGGAAACCCACCAACATCCCAGAGCTGAAGCTGTTCTGTACGGAGGAATGAGCTAAAATTCCTCCAAGCCGGTGTGCAGGACTGATCAACAGCTACAGGAAACGTTTAGTTGCAGTTATTGCTGCACAGGTGGGTCACAGCAGATACTGACAGCAGAGGTTCACATACTTTTGCCACTCACTAATATGTAATATTGGATTATTTTCCTCAATAAGTAAATTACAAAGTATAATATTTTTATCTCATTTGTATTACTGGGTTCTCTTTATCTACTTTTAGGACTTGTGTGAAAATCTGATGATGTTTTAGGTCATATTCATGCAAAAATATAGAACATTCTAAAGGGTTCACAAACTTTCAAGCACCACTGTAATTATTTCTGTTGGAAATATCAAAGGTTTCATAATTTCATAGATAAGCATGGTAAACCAAACGACTGAAACAACTTTTCAAATAAAACAGCTCAAACTACCACTGAGTTTTATTTTTATGTTTATTATAAATACATTTACAATAAAGCTATAAATTATATTAACATTATCATTTAAAAATGTTACCTTATGCAAGCTATATCAGTACAGTACTGCTTAGTTCCAGTCCATTTTTAAATGATATCACTGTTTTGTTTTGACTGGATGCAAAATGGATAAAACCATGTGTTGCCCAAGTGTTCAGGCAATCATTACTGTTGAACCCTGCCAGAAGACATTCCCATCTTGCACCATCCAGGACAGGCCCCAGACCCACCAAGAGCCTCTCCAAGACAAACCAGATTCTGTGGCAAAATAAATAAGTGACCACTCAAGCAAATGCTGACCTCTCCCAAACTGCTGCATTTTTATTGACCCCATATAATGATAAACATTCATAAACCAGTTCCACTCCCCAAATTTCCAGCATGTGCTACCTTTTATAATACAGATCAGCTTTGTGTTCATGGCCCAGAGGCTTAGATCATAAGTTCTCTGGATGCCTCTTCAGCTGCTTGACAGTTCTTCACTTTCCCCTCTCTATCACCTCAAGGCATGAAGCAAGAACAATGAGGATCTCTTTGATAACAGGTGATCAAAAATGGCATTGCTATTCTGACAGCTTTCAAAGACTGAGCGCTTCGGTATGGAGCGGCAAGGGTTGGCACCCTGTACCCGCACCGCTGTTTGGGTGATGAGACCCAATTTAAAGTCAGGTTTAGGTTGAGGCTCGCAAAGCCTGGAACTTGAATTGTTTGTCAGGACAGAAGAAGGTCCTGGGTGTCAATCAAACACGAGGAGGTGTGAGATGCGTTGTCTTTGCAATTAAATTAAGGTATGCTTGTTTGAACCATATAGCAGATCCAGAGGAAATTCAACTGACGGAGTCTTACATGGCCTGGCTCGACGCCCAGCCTTAGCAGAGCCTCACCCTCTCTGGCGATAGTCATCACTCCAGAGTGTCCACTGGTCCACTACTGGTGTGCTTTAAACCATTCCAGTCAACACTCATGATGAAAGGCTTGTCTGTTCTTGCTCGTCCATGGAAATCCAATCTAACACAGTCTCAATAAACAAAGGCTGTACTGAAAAGTGTTTGCTGACCTTCTGCTACCTTTTCCTAGACATCTTCCCAATACCAGCACTCACAGTTGTCTTGCCTAGCTCTATAAGGGGCCAGAATTTGGTACTTTTACCTGCAGAAGGGGTCCATATTATTACAGAGCCACGTTACAATCACTACAGGCATTAGTACAGCATGTTTGTCTACAGAAACAGAGATGAATGGCTGTATAACCCTGAGTGTGCCTGTAATAGACAAGTTTATATCCTCCTATTGCCTATTCTGACATGCTTATCCAATTATCCAATGGCTTTTGGATGCCTGCTCAGAAGGAAGCATAAAGCCGTTTCATGGACGAAGCTGGCAGGACTAAGGTGCAAACCAAAATTCCAGGCATAGTCTTCCAATAAACGTCATACGTCGGATAGTCCCGCTGTGGACTGTGTTTTCATACAGTTTGCTAGCAGACTTTCCATAAAACGTACAGGCAAGCCGTGGAAATGACGCGAGTTGTAAATGAGGTGAAACATTCGCGGCGGCTACAATAATAGTGGGAAAGAAATGCTAACTTTGCATGAGCCAGTGGACTGGAGCAGAAATAAGCCTGTAAAAATGTGGGTTTGGGAACTCTGCATGGGAACTCTGTATGGGTTCCTATAGAGGTCTGAGTATGATGTGTAAGCAATGACTTCATTTCTTACTTCATGCGGTCTGGAAACATCAGCGTTATAATTATAAGCCCAAATCAGAAAACGTTGGGACGGTATGGAAAAGGCACATTATAAAAATCTGCAGTGTTCCTTACATTTAGCATGAGTTTTTCAATTTTAGAAAGTATGAACCAAACGTATTTCATGTTTTGTCTGGTTAATAAACGTCCCTGCTGATATAACCACATGGGCAAGGAACCACTTTGGCACCTCTTATCAAGCAATACAATGCAGAGTTTCGTTCACAAATGGCACTTAAAACGTTACTGTGCAAAAAAGAAGCTTAATTTTAGCCATGTCCAAAAGTGGAGTCGACAGCATTAATGCAGAAAAGTACACTGAGATTTTAGAGCAACCTTCAAGATCACATCTTTTCCAGGGACATCCATGTATTTTTTTTCTACAAGGCAATGCAAAACCAGCCAAATCAGAAAATGTTTGGACTGAAATATATAAATTCCTTCCAGTCTTTTTTTGAAGGACATTGATTTTAAACATTTTAATAATTTCTCATGTTGACAAATTAGAGATCCTCAGCCCAGCTTTACTCCTCAAAGACTCAGCTTCTTGTGGGTACTGCTTTTGTACCGAATCATGATTACAATCACCTGTTGACATCACATCATTTAGACTTTTTTAGCTCATTACTAGCCCTAAATCGTCCTCCTCCCAACTTTTTTTGGAAGGGCGCGTATGCAGGAATGGACGTTTATTAGCAAATGAAATGAAGTTGACAAGACAAAACATCAAATATCTTGGGTTCTTACTGTCTGTAATGAAATAAAAGTCAAACTAAATGTAAGAAAGTCAAGTTTTCAGAGCAAATCCAAGGTGTTTAAGAAGCCTTGAGAAGGCAAATTATTGGTAAGATATCTGAATGTCCTCGAGGTTATGAAGGACTTTCCCATGTCAAGCTGTTTAACTAAGTGCACACACTCGGCGCAGTCTTCATTCTGATTAGTACTTCATAATTAATATCTCGTAATGAGAGCGTGTCAACACGAACAGCCGAACGACAGATCTCGTACCCGAGCGTCATCTGCATATCTCGGCTTGTAATGTAAATTTAATTACAAACGCAACAACCAAATAAATAAATAAATTAGTGACTCATAAAGGTGTGAACTCTACCTCAGGCAGAAAATTAGAAATGGTAATTTGCTTGCGTTCTTTATTATTAACAAGCAACACTGTAATCTGAAAGGGACGTTTTGGAAAAAGTTGGTGAACCCTTTGAGGTTTGAGTTAATATTTAGAAAAAGAGCTCTGATCTTCAAATACATTCTACAAGAGCTATGGAGACACAGTTAGTAGGGTGTCTTGATGCATGCTCAATAATTCAGGCGAGGAAATCCTAGAAGTTGAATCAGTTTGTCTGGACATAAGGATTTTGTGGGAGAAACGTTTCGTTACTCAGTGACTTCTTCATAATGACCGATATCAGCATACAATGACCACAATTACCAGTTTTGGAGTCACACACAAAATTAAAGTGGGAAAACACACTACAGGTTGATCCAACTTTGATGTAATGTCCTTAAAACAAGTCAAAATGAGGATCAGTATTGTGTGTGGCCTCCACGTGCCTGTTTGACCTCCCTACAACGCCTGGGAATGCTCCTGATGAGGTGGCGGATGGTCTCCTGAGGGATCTCCTCCCAAGACCTGGACTAAGCATCCGCCAACTCCTTGACGTCCTGTGGTGCAACGTGACGTGGTGGATGGAGCGAGACATGATGTCCCAGATGTGCTCAATCGGATTCAGGTCTGGGGAACGGGCGGGCCAGTCCATAGCTTCAATGCCTTCATCTTGCAGGAACTGCTGACACACTCCAGCCACATGAGGTCTAGCATTCTCCTGCATTAGGAGGAACCCAGGACCAACCGCACCAGCATATGGTCTCACAAGGGGTCTGAGGATCTCATCTCGGTACCTAATGGCAGTCAGACTACGTCTGGCGAGCACATGAAGGGCTGTGCGCCCTCCAAAGAAATGCCACCCCACACCATTACTGACCCACTGCCAGACCGGTCACGCTGAAGGATGTTGCAGGCAGCAGATCGCTTTCCACGGCGTCTCCAGACTCTGTCACGTCTGTCACATGTGCTCAGTGTGAACCTGCTTTCATCTGTGAAGAGCACAGGGCGCCAGTGGCGAATTTACCAATTTTGGTGTTCTCTGGCAAATGGCCAAGCGTCCTGCACGTTGTTGGGCTGTGAGCACAACCCCCACCTGTGGACGTCCAGCCCTCATACCATCCTCATGGAGTCGGTTTCTAACCGTTTCTGCAGACACATGCACATTTGTGGCCTGCTGGAGGTCATTTTGCAGGGCTCTGGCAGTGCTCCTCCTGTTCCTCCTTGCACAAAGGCGGAGGTAGCGGTCCTGCTGCTGGGTTGTTGCCCTCCTACAGCCTCCTCCATGTCTCCTGGTGTACTGGCCTGACTACTGGTAGCGCCTCCAGCCTCTGGACACTACGCTGACAGACACAGCAAACCTTCTTGCCACAGCTTGCATTGATGTGCCATCATGGATGAGCTGCACTACCTGAGCCACTTGTGTGGGTTGTAGAGTCCGTCTCATGCTACCACGAGTGTGAAAGCACCACCAATATTCAAAAGGGATCAAAACATCAGCCAGAAAGCATAGGTACTGAGAAGTAGTCTGTGGTACCCACCTGCAGAACCACTCCTTTATTGAGTGTGTCCTTGCTAATTGCCAATAATTTCCACCTGTTGTCTATTCCATTTGCACAACAGCATGCGAAAGTGATTGTCAATCAGTGTTGCTTCCTAAGTGGACAGTTTGATTTCACAGAAGTTTGATTTACTTGGAGTTACATTGTGTTGTTTAAGTGTTCCCTTTATTTTTTTGAGCAGTGTAGTTATAGATTAGATAGAATATACAGGTAGTGAGGGGACAAGCTTGGTACAAATAAGCAGCAGAAAGTCATCCACACAAACACGAGTAAATTAAAACAAAACAGTCTCTAAACACATCAGAAGCGTTAGAACAGACTCTAGTCCAAGCGTCAGGTAAAGGGCAAGCAAGCACACAATCGGTAAGTTAGTTACAGTACTTAGGCACTTCTGCTTGCAAACTCTACCATACCACAGCTCTGGAAGCACTTTCTGAAGATGAGTGAATGAATGATTTAACTTCTGATGCTCGTGATCCCCGCCACCTAATCACAGAACCTAGCACAATACACACTGATACACACTGATGCACACTCCATCCTCAGCATGGGAGTAGAGTTTATTTGTTTTCTGCATTCTGGTTTCTGAAGGCAGTACATACACACAACTGACATCCAGTGCCATCCTCATCTTCTCTCACACTGCATTCATCATTTCACATCTCACCTCATTCCTAGTCTACCAGCCTGCCATTTTTGCCACACTTCTCGTTTGGAAGTCGAGTACGAGGTGGCATTTCACTCAAAACAGCTCCCTCAGCACAGCATATGGCTTCAAGTGCAATTGATTAAATGCATGTGAACATTCATTTTCTTCCTTTTCGACTTCTCCCTGTACTAGTCAGTCTACGTTCCTATCCTCACCAGTGGCTGGGCTTAGGGGAGTAACTGAAAGAAGAACGTCGCAGGTTTAAACAGCAGAAATGATAAAGTTATAAATCCTTACTTTCTTTGTGGGTGGTTGAATACTTAGAATTGCACGAACTTCTATAGAGTAATATCGAACACAAAGTCCTTCACTCATTGCTTTTAAACATCCTCCATTACTGTACAGTGCTAATTCAAAAATACACATTCTGCAATTCCTTCATGCCATAGGACGCATTTTTCGTTTTCCTTTTTTCTCTCTGTTAAAAAATTACCAAAAATGGTGGTTACGCTCCTGATGTGATCGCCATGTTTGCACGTATTATCATTCAAATCGAAGAATAGTAAGGAATCGCTAATTAATATCCATTGGCGCCCCAAATAGAAGTCATGTCTGAATGCATTCAGAACCACGGCACTACAAAATCGAGGGCGGAAAAGCACATGAATTGGTGTGAAGCCTCTGCCAAAGTCTCTTCAAATCCACATCCATTAGGCTCCCTGAAAGAGCTGTGTGAAGGTTTTGTCTGGGGAGAGGAAAAAAAAAAAGGAAGCCTTGCAGGCTGCCGCACACGGCCACTCCATATGCACGCCGTTCCGATGAAAGCTTCGATTTGAGCCACTTACAAATCAAATGCGGAGAGCCTCGTCTTCGGCAAGGCCAGCCAGCCTCTGTGAATCCAAATTGCTTTAAGAGGAAGGCAGCATCTGGTCTATTGAAATCAACTTAATGTGCATTTGCCAAAAAGGGACCGTCTGGCAAAATAGTCCTTTTAATTTTTTTATTTTTGTGTGTGTGTGTGTGTGTGTGTGTGTGAGACCCCCCATCACCATCACTCTTATTCTCTGCCTCCCCATTCCTAGTCTTTCAAGGCTTTGGAAATAATAGACTTAAAGGGAGCTTGATGTCAAAAGATGACACTTTTATGTTAGGGCGAGATGGAGAGAAGTAAAAAAAATAAACATTAAGATCTAGAAAGATCTGTCTGATTTGGGTAAGGATGACTTAACCATGCTTAGGGTCAAGTTGTTGCTCTTTCAAACGACCTATTTTGTACATTGGCATAACTGGGCATGTTGATGCAACAGGGCTTTACTCATTCACTCACTTTCCATATGCACGTAATTTCATTCAGGGTCTCTGCGTTAATGGGCAACACAAGCCGCAAGGCCCCACCCTGGACAGAGTGCCAGCCCATCACAGTGCCCACACACACACTCACTCGCTTATACTTGGATATGATAGAGATGCCAGTCGACATAACACGTCTTTGGAACATGAAAGGAAACCGGAGTACTCCTTGCAGATGCAAGGAGAACATACAAACTCCACCCAGGCAGCAGCTGGATCTATCAGGCAACAGTGTTTGATGCTGTTGATGCAGTTGCTACAACGTATGCCCTTTCCAGCGGAAACATGTCCGTCTCACTGTAGCTCTCACTAAGTGGAGATCTCAGCTAAAATCTGCTCAAACTTTCCCATGTTTTGAAAAGTTTTTCATATATTTGTAGTTCAAATGCGTCAAAGTGGGTCTTTAGAAGGACATCCTAATGACACTGGACATCTTAATGTCAGCAACATTTCGTTGGATTAGGGTGGCTTGGTGGCAGGCAGCACTTTTTCAAGGTGTTGGCTCATGGTTTTGGAATTTGCCATGTTCTCCTCAAGCCTCAATTGGTTTCTTCTTGGTTTCTTTCCACTTATCTAAAAGTGTGGATACTTGAATATCCCCTGGTTGTAGGTGAAGTATGAGTGCCATGTACTGGACTGGCTCTCAGCGTTCCTGAGATAGGTTCTGGACCCACCACAACAAAGAAATGGTTAGACAATGCAAGCATCTTAGCTAAGCTATCCATCTCTTCACAGCTACAGCTACTCTGATATTAGCTGATCAACTATCTACAGTAGCTGAGCTATTGAAAGCTATTTGCCATTAAATAGTTTAATAGTACCCCAGAAACACTAGGCATGAGCTACAACCTATACAGTGTGCCAGCTTAGAGAAGCCAATCTACCTTCCGGGACAATTGTGAGAGGTGAGAGGAAAGCAGGTATTAATAGGAGCCAAACTGTGAGAACACTCAAGCGATTGCTTGGCTGTGCCATGATAGGGACTGTGGTAGCCTAGCGGGTAAGGTACTGGACTATGAACCAGAAGGTCCAGGGTTCAAATCCCACCTCTGCCAAGCTGCCACTGTTGGGTCCTTGAGCAAGGCCCTTAACCCACAATTCCTTGGATTGTAAGTAACTCTGGATAAGGGCGTCTGCTAAATGCTGTAAATGTAAATGTAAATCCCACATAGTTCCACTGAAACCTTGCTGACGAATAAAATGGCGACCACCAAAGTGTCTGCTGGTTAAATATAGACTCAATCAAAGCCTGTTCTACGATGGCCATAGAACGCTGTTCCAGAACTATCCAGTGTTTCCTGTGCAAGCCGAAGACATGCAACAACCACTTTTTTGTCTGACTTTTTTCTATAATGAATTTCATACTAAACTTCTCATCTTCCAATTCAAATAAGTGAATGTAGATGTTAACACATTCGACTCAGTGGTAAGCCAGGCTGACCTCGCAGACAGGGCAGAACACAGCCTGACGCCAGTTTCTCTTGGCTGTGTGTGGGCAAAGCGTGTCCAGCCAACCTGTCCAACAATAGCTGAGTGTGTTTGGCTTGGAAGGCTGAGATACGAGCAGCCCATTACCCAACGCAAGTTGTAGCCATTCAGAGAAACCTGGAGACGAGTTGGACCCGCCTGTCTTGGATGGACGTTATATCGCATGTCAGCTTTTGAAGATGGTACCGGATTTTACTTATGCAGAAGTGGCAAAAAAGCATATTTGTTACTTGAGTAATAGTACAACTAATCTGATAATAAATACTTAAGTCAAAGTTGAAGTATGGCTTATATATTTTACTCAGGTTTAGAGGTACATGCCAGTAAATGTACTCTAAGTAAAAAAGTATTTAAAGTATTTCTTTAAGAAGCCTTTCTAAAGCAACTTTTGGATCAAGGTGTCGTTTGGGGATCCATGACACCAAGGGCACGTAAAGGTTTGTACGACAGCTGACTTAATTTAAAAAATATATAACATTTTCTTAAGAAAATACTTATTCTATAAGTTTTTTCAGTACACAGTGGTACCTCAGTTCTCGATCACCTCAGAACTCTATTTTTACATCTAAAGTACTGTAGTGTAAAAAAAGTCTCCATGGGTACTTAAAAAGGTTAGTTAAGAGCCAACGGAAAGCAAAACAGGAACTGAATGCTCCAGAACACAGGCTGCAGTTAGCATTAGCAGCTATTTCAGTGCTCTGAGTTCAAAAATGGAAGACGCAGAAGATGGTGTAACTGCTTCAAGAGTAGTAAGACAGTAAAGTCAGATTTCTCCTAATAAGACCAATAAAATAATGCTGGAGCCACAATGCCTCTCTATCCAGCGCCTCTGCTATCTATTTACATAACAAAGGTTGGTTGATAGCCCTCTGATCGTTTGCAAGGAGGAGGGGTTATGTCAAAATCAAAAGCAGATTTATTTCTATGGCACTTTTTACAATGGAGCATTGTCTCAAAGCAGCTTTCCAATTTTAGATTACCTTCTAATATCTAAAGTCAATCGCAAACTGAGCAAGCCTAGGGTGACAGTGGCAAGGAAAAACTCCCTAGACGTTATAAGGAAGAAACGTTGGGAGGACCAAGACTCAAACATGAACCCAACATCCTTGGGAGACTTGGATGACATACGGTATGTAAGAATTAAACTAAGTTATCTAATTAATACGTTTGTAATAAACAGAAGCTAAATAAATATTAACAGAGAGAACATATTTAAAAATATGATAATTAATAATAGGTTGGCACGGTGGCTCAGTCGGGAGCAGTGCCACCTCACAGCAAAAAGGTCCTGGGTTCAATCCCAGGTGGGGAGGTCTGAGTCCTTTCAGTGTTGATTTACAGTGGTGCTTGAAAGTTTGTGAACCCTTTAGAATTTTCTATATTTCTGCATAAATATGGCCTAAAACATCATCAGATTTTCTCAGATGAGCAGCAATGTTCTTTTTGGAGAGCAGTGGCTTTCTCCTTGCAACCCTGCCATGCACACCATTGTTGTTCAGTGTTCTTCTGATGGTGGACTCATGAACATTAACATTAGCCAATGTGAGAGAGGCCTTCAGTTGCTTAGACGTTACCCTGTGTCCTTTGTGACCTCGCCAACTATTACACGCCTTGCTCTTGGCCTGATCTGTTCAGGATGCCCACTCCTGTGCTGGATTTCTTCCATTTGGTGACAGCTTCATTGGGTAATGATGATCACTGAACTTTTTTTTAAACCTTTTCCAGTTCCATGCCTTTCTGCGATTGCTTTTCAAAGCACTCCATGATTCAACAGTGGAACTTTCTTGTGAAGAGAAAACTGACTTGGACAGGGCACCTTTTGAATGTTTGCACAGACTTTTCCTTTAACTCCAGTTAATGTATATCGAGCCAGCATGTCTTGGAGCTCGACCTCCAGCCTTAGCCTAACATGACATTTTAGCGCGCACTCTTTCCCAGTGAAAGCTAACCCTGCTCACCTCGGCTCCTTCTCCTTTCAGTGTTTAATAGCCTTCCCTGACAGCTACCGGTGTGATTAGTCTTGGTGTGTGTGTTGTGTTGCCTCTTGCTCCTCAAAGGGGCCACCAGCAGCAATCAGTGCTGTTTTTCTCTCTCTTTTTTGGTGATGGATGGAGCAATCATAAGGCACAAAGGACTTCATTACCATCAGACTCACGATTGCTAACAAGCAATCATAAATACACACACGTTAGCGGCTGGGCCGCAGGCTCCTGGGCTGATTTTCACAGCAAGCCAGTTATCGCAAAGTCTCCAGAAATTAGGGACATACTTTATCAGGATGTCATGGCTGTATGGAGGTCATGTGGGTCAGGTACAAGTTACACCGAGGGTTTCTCGAAAAATAACAAACCGCAAGTCTGTCATTGTAAACTCAAACAAACTCATTTGACGTTGAGAGTTGCTCAACTGGTACACAATCCAGTGAAAAATATCTATAATTAACAAAGTGGCAGGTCCACAGCCAAGTTTACATCAAATCCCAGGAGTTAGACCCTGGAGGAAGTCCCTTAAATTGGAACAGACAAGAATGAAATATTCTGGAGTTGTAAATTCCACTCAACAATATCTTCAGAAAACGTACTATATTATGGTACTTTTTAAGATATTGGACTATTCGATTATGAACACACCAATTATACAGCTGTAACTACAACCCCGAATCAAAACAAGTTAGTTACAGTCTAGAAAGTGCATATAAAAAGACACAGTGTTTCTAACATTAACTTTGAATTTTATTTTATTCAGACAGTATGAACCTGAGGTATTTCATGTTTTTCACTTGGTTTGTTAATAAACATCCATTCCTGCATTTCAGGCCTGCAACACATTCCAAAAAAGGCATTTACCACTTTGTAATGTTGCCATTCTTTTTCACCACACTTAAAATACAATTTTGGCACAGAGGATACCGAGCGATTTAGTGTTTCAGGTGTTATTTTGTCCCATTCTTCCTGCAAACACGCCTTAAGATGTGCAACAATACGGGATCATTGTTGCATTTTTTGTTTCAAAATTCTCAACATTCAGTGGTGCTTGAAAGTTTGCGAACCCTTTAGAATTTTTTATATTTTTGCATAAATATGACCTAAAACATCATCAGATATTCACACAAGTCCTAAAAGTTGATAAAGAGAACCCAGTTACACAGATGAGACAAAAATATTATACTTGGTCATTTATTTATTGAGGAAAAAGATCAAACATTACATATTAGTAAGTGGCAAAAGTATGTGAACCTTTTGCTTTCAGTATCTGGTGTGACCCCCCTGTGCAGTCATTCCAAAACATGAACTTTATTCTTCTTTAACCATTCTTTGGTAGAACGGCTTCTGTGCTTAGGCTCGTTGTCTTGCTCTATGAGCCACCTTCTGTTGACATTCAGTTCATGGACAGATGTCCTGACATTTTCCTTTAGAATTCTCTGATATAATACAAAATTCATTGTTCCATCAATCATGGCAAGCCGTCCTGGCCCAGATGCAGCAAAACAGGCCCAAACCATGATACTACCACCACCATGTTTCACAGATGGGATAAGGTTCTTATGCTGGAATGCAGTGTTTGCCTTTCTCCAAACATAATGCTTTTCTTTTAAACCAAAAAGTTCTTTTTTGGTCTCATCCGTCCACAAAACTTTCTTCCAATAGCCTTCTGGCTCGTCCACGTGATCTTTAGCAAACTGCAGACGAGCAGCAATGTTCTTTTTGGAGAGCAGTGGCTTTCTCCTTGCAACCCTGCCATGCACACCATTGTTGTTCAGTGTTCTTCTGATGGTGGACTCATGAACATTAACATCAGTCAATGTGAGAGAGGCCTTCAGTTGCTTAGAAGTTACCCTGAGGTCCTTTGTGACCTCGCCAACTATTACACGCCTTGCTCTTGGAGTGATCTTTGTTGGTTGACCACTCCTGGGGAGGGTAACAATGGTCTTGAATTTCCTCCATTGGTACACAATCTGTCTGACTGTGGATTGGTGGAGTCCAAACTCTTTAGAGATGATTTTGTAACCTTTTCCAGCCTGATGAGCATCAACAACTCTTTTTCTAAGCTCCTCAGAAACCTCTTTTGTTCGCGCCATGATACACTTCCACAAACATGTTGTGAAGAGCAGACTTTGATAGATCCCTGTTCTTTAAATAAAACAGGGTGCCCACTCACCTGACTGAAAACACCTGACTCTATTCTCACCTTCAAATTAACTGCTAACCCTAGAGGTTCACATACTTTTTTTTTACTAATATGTAATATTGGATCATTTTCCTCAATAAATAAATTACAAATTATAACATTTTTGTCTCATTTATTTAACTGGGTTCTCTTTATCTACTTTTAGGACTAAAATCTGATGATGTTTTAAGTCATATTTATGCAGAAATATAGAAAATTCTAAGGGGTTCACAAACTTTCAAGCACCACTGTATTGGACTGTTCCATTATGGACACTATAAATGATACAATTGTACAGGCGTGTCATCAGACAAATTTTACTGGAGCACATGCCTGAGGACATTGTTGCTGTGCCCCACTAGAATTACAGGGTTGAAATGACAATCTTATCCTGGATTGCTGAGCAGAACTACAGGACACTACACCACTCCAGGAACTACATTTCCCATAATGCCTGAGCATCTTTCCATAAGCTTGAATGCTTTCAGTCAGTTTCTGTTGTTTTTTGTCATGGAGTAATGGACATGCGCAAGTTTTTAAACAAACTGCAGGTCCATTGGAGCAATACAAGATGTGCCACTCAGGTCTTTACTCTTGCACATCCAACACGCTGGCTGAATTGTCTGGTCACGTACCGTCTAATATATCCCAGAGCTTAATGACCTGTTGTAAAGAGATAATCAACGTTATTTGTTATTCGGCCTGTGCGTAGTTTTAATGTTTTGGCTGATCGTTGTATATATGTGTGTGTGGGTGAGAGCGATCCATCACCTAAGCATCTGCTCGGCCCTGGTCCTGTGATGGTCCCTTGGACAGGGTAGGCACTGATGGACAAATTGCATATTGCAAACACCGAACATATATGATGTATGTCCTCATTAGGCTGATGGTGGAGCTATTTGGACTGTCATGGTCTTCATTAGTATGTGTAATTATCAGACTCCTGAATCATCGTATTAGTTGCATCCCTGAGCAGCGCTTACTGTTATTGTAATGAAAATAATTAATGAGATCTGGGAAGGTGGGAGGACGGCGATGTTGTCCGGGTTGGACGTCGGAGGAGGATTAGAGCGTATGATAAGGATTACAGCGTGTAATTTAATGTAAAGTCAGAGAGCGAAATAACAACTGAAAAAAGGTGTGGATTCTGGCCAGTTCAGTAGAACAAAATGAAATGGGGAACTATTCTAACAAATATAATAATTACAATACCACTAGTAATATTATTTTTAATAATATGTCAATGTAAATTGCTTACATATTATGCATTAAATACAAACTGACTGCATGAACAGCAAGTAAAACAAGAACTGAACTGACCCAAAAAGGATTTCAAGCAGATCTGGCCAGCATTTGCTGAATCCACAATAAGGATCCAATCCATGTTGGTATTGGACCACAGTGCATGTGAAAAGCACGAGACCCATTGTATGGTATTTAACCTGAATTTGTCCCAAAATACTTTTTCCATTTGAGTCATTCAACTTACAGACGCTATTATATCCATAAAACCCAAATCTCTTGCATATACAGATCTTCAGCTTGGTACTCCCTCTCTCTCTGTGTCTCTCTCTCCCCATCTCCTGCCATGCGTCAGGCAGAGTGCAGCCAGGATGGATGTGATAATTGTGATAAAGCCCGTCTGTAATGGGCTGTGTTGGCCGGGCTTTTGTTATGCTAATGCCGAGCGATTAGAGGCCTGCTGCTGAGCTTCTCAGTCTAATCTATTCTTCTTCTCCTGGGGGGAACACACACTGGGGATATTACACCCAGGCCAGCAGGTCAAAAAACGCTCCTCCGCTCCTCTATAGCACAAACGTACCAATCGGCGCTCTGCGTTTCCGAGCCTGGCCAAGAATAAATTTCCACTTCTGTTTTTGGCGCAAATCCATTCGCCAATTTTTAGCACCTCTAAGCAAGAATGAGCCTGTAGTAGTTAGTGAATCTGATGAACATTTTTAAGGCTGTGAACTGCAACCTGCTGGTCAGTAGTCCAGCACATTAATCTTTGCATCACCACTGGCTTAGTAGTTAAGGGTGAAGATGGATAATCGTTGGAGCTCAATTCAGAAGTAGGTTGCTCTGGATAAGGCTGTATGTTAGTTGTTGGGATGTAAAGGCTTACTCACGGTAAGAGACATCTACAGGCATGGTTTTGTCAGCAAGGATGAAGCTAGAATCCAGACAAAACCCTTTGGGTATCAAGAGATAGTACTTGTGGACTTGAGTCACATGATTTGGACTTGTGACCCGACTTTGACTTTGCTGTCAATGATTTGGACTTGGAATCAGACTTTGGCTTTAAGACTCAAAAGGACTTGAGAGCCTCCACAAACACATTTTTAACATAATAATTGCTTTCCCAGTGTTAACATGATCTAGAACCATGTAACTGAGCCTTCTGTATTGCTTGCATGGTGCTGTATCATTTTATATAGAGCTGAGCTGAAATCCCATGGGGGAGTGGAGGATCATGTTTGTGTTTTCCTGGGAAAAACAGAGTTGCCCCACAAATATAATCATTGTAAAAATAGCTATATAATTTATATAATATATGGAAACATGCACTGAAAGAACTTGTGCTTATTATAAAGCACAATGATGAAGAAACACTTCAATGAATACCCAAACTAAATCAAACTAAATATGGTTCAGGAATATTTACTTACTGGTTTCGTCTTTACAAACAACAATTATGGATAATTATGCCACCAAATGTAGGGCAACTTAAATATGTACAATACATTATAATGTATCAATAGTAACAATATAAAAAATTATTAAATGTACATTAATAGTACTGTATTGTGTGCCATCTACAGGCCATTCTTGGTAGTGTGGCTTGATTAAACTGGCTGATAGCACACTTCTTAAACAATCCCATGTGGTATTTGGTGACTTGAACAGGACTTGAAGAAGTTTAGGGCTTGGGACCTGACTTGAGACTTGCCTGTCTTGACTTGGGACTTGATTTGGGAGTGTCAAGACTTGAGACTTGCAACGTAGTGACTTGTTCTCACCTCTGGCAGCTAGTAACCTGAGCCAATATCTTCTACCAGCTGTGAAGCATGGTGGAGGAAGCATCATCATCGACGGCTGCTTTGCTGTGCCATGGTCAGAAGGTAACAATTCAGTCATTTTTGAAGGAACTTTGAAAGAAGAATAAAAGCAATGCATCAGATTGCATTTAACAGAAATTGGATGGCACAACCAGACGGTGATACAAAACACAACAACAGAATGGTTTGAAAAAAGAGGCCCTTCATGCACGAAATGGTCCAAGATCAATCTCAGTAAAGCGTGGATATCATCTTTTAACACATCACACGATTGTGGTCTTTCAGAGAGAAAAAAAATCCACCATAAAGAAGAGCTGCACCCACACGTGGCCAAGTCCCCAGACGTATAAGAACGTGCCTTTCCGTGAAGAATGTCAGCATCAGAGGAGTCATCCATGTGGCAGGTGGACAGAACAGACTCAGACACAACACTCAGTCAGCACATAGCAAACACTCAGTCAGCACAACAAACTAGAACAAACTGTCTGATACACAACCAACTCGTAAAGCTGGATCAAAACAAGCACTCCTACTGAGAGGGTTAGGTGGCTTTCGAAGCAACGTGCAGGAGTAATTTACCACATAGATTTTGTAACATGTTTGATATCGGTCTCATCCAAAGCACCCAGGGTTATGTCGGCTTGGAATGGAGTGAGGGTCAAGTCCAGGTCAGGTCCAAGCATTTGAGCAGGGTTGTTATAGGTTTGCTTGACTGAAATGAGGTGTTTTTTTTTAATTTTTTTTATTTAAATTGACAGAATTTATTGATTCATTTTACTATATAAATACTTTTCAATTTATACTTTGCTTATTCTGTTATATAAATACATGCAGTCATTTATGTATTTAGAAGACACGTTTGCATAATCATATTCTTTCATTATTAGTATATTTTATATTAATTATATTCAAATATTTACTTTTTTCATGTTTTAATCCCTGGTCAGAGTCATATGGGGTTGCACTCGCATCCCTGCCCAGATTCCCCTCTGTTGTACAGCGTTTTGAAAGGCAAGATAATGAAAGAAATAAATCAAAATTTAGGCTCTTTAAGGTGCAATGGGTTTTTATGGCTAAGAGGGATGGGAGGCAGATGGAAGAGGAAGGGGGTGGAGTCTGAAACTTGGGCTTGAGTTCGAGGTGACTTTCTGATTGTTCGGTAGCCAAGCCCCCCTATCCGTCTCTGTTTTTGGGTGTGAGTGATTGGGGATAGGAGATGGAGAGGAGGTGGGTGTGAGAAATCCTTCACCATGCAGAGCAAAGCATGATAAATACAGTGCTGTGCAAAAATCTTAGGCCACCTTTAAATTTTTGTCTTGTTTTAGCAATGGTATAACGACTATATTTAACATATTGTCGACAAACTTGGATACCCTTCCAAAGAGACCATTCCTGATCAAGCTTCTTCGGACTGTAGAAGGGACAAATTGCTAAGGGTAAAAGGAATTCACACTAAACTAACTTGCCACTGTAGCCTATAGAATTTGATTTTTTTGTAATACTGCATACAAATTCCCTGTATATTCTGGCTGTATTCTAATAAAGAGCATGGGAAATAAGTATATATGGTAATTATGCCACTGCTAAAACAATATCTAATCTAATGGTGGCCTAATACTTTTGCACAGTGCTGTATATATAATCTATAAGTTTGTTCCCTGTTAACTCATGCTTACTTGCTTAGTGTTATTCACTCATGCAAGTAATGCAGTTACTACCAATAGTCTAATAATACACTATTAAGCTAATAATAGCATTATAATAATATGAAAGTAACTACAATGGGACTAGTCTCTGCTTAATCCTATTTACAGATGATCTAAAGTTAAAACAGTACAGTATTAATATACATCTGGTAGTAATTGATGGGTCGCCTTCAGGCAGCTGCACAGCACAAAGTGTGTCTACTGCAGTTACACATTGGTGGTGTGATTGGGCAGGCAGGTGCCCCAGGGCAGCACTGGCCCAGCGCTGGCGCATTATCCGTAGAGCCCAGGGCATACATCCAAGCTTTGGATTTGAGAGTTTGTGACAGTGTTGGCCCACATAACAGATCAGAGCCCGTGGCTAGAGGATGGATTCAGTGGGGATGGGGAGTGAAACCCTCAAGTTGTGAGTTCGTTTCTAACAGAAGGTTTCAGATCTTTTGGAATATCTACACAAACAAAACTGACTGGTGGCCAAAGCAAAAGATTCAAGTACGTCCAGTGTGTAGTCTTACAATGAGTTGGGTTTGTTCTGGAACAGTATGCACAAACTTGTCATGGTATGGGGTTGGATCAGGGCCCATGAAAAAGGTTATTTTCAGTTCTGTGAAGGCGGCATTAATGCAGAAAAGTACATTTTAGAGCAACATAAGCTGCCTTCAACATGCATTTTTCTACAAGACAATGCAAAACAAGCCAAATCAGAAAACGTTCAGGCAGAAATATGTAAATCCCTTCCAGGCAATCTTCAAGGATTTCTTATTCATTTTCTCATGCATTTGTTGACAAACTGTTGACATTTGTTGAGATCCTCTGCCCATCTTCACTGCTCAAAAACTCAACCTTTCGTGGATACTGCTTTTGTACCAAATCATGATTATAATCACCCCGTGACATTGCCTGTTTGAAATCACATCATCATTGTGTTTTTTACCTCATTACTAGACCTAAATTGCGCCATCCCAACATTTTTTGGACTGTGTTGCTAGCTTGAAATGCAGGAATGGATATGAAATAACAAATCAAATGAAGTCCACCAGAAAAAACTGATATAACTTGGGTTCATACTGTCTGCAATGAAATAAAGGTCAAAGCAAATGTAAGAAACACTGCATATATTTCTTTATTTGCATTTTTCATACCGCCCCAACTTTTTCTGATTTGGGGTTGTAGATTTTGAAAAAAGATTAAATAATGTCATCTGTTAGACGTGCACCCCTACCTGCTTGTATGTATGTATGGATATGTCTGCAGATCAAGGCTGATTGCAGGTTGTACGTGCAAGAAAAGGTGACCTATCAGCCCACATAGAACATGACTGACACATTCGGGTCAAAGGCTATGATAGGAGTTCTAGTGCCTGTTCCTCATAGTGCGCAAGGTTGACAACCAGGGCATGGAGCTGCACAGAGGGCATTGTGCACTTCATCACAAAAATGAGGTGGACAGCAGGACGAGGGCATGGTAAAGAGAGGTGGGGAAGACTCGACACGTAGATATTTACCTGCGAATGGAATCACTGAGTATTGAGAATGAGGATGTGATAGAGATCAGGGTCCAGGTTTAGTGGTATTGATGAAGGATTTCACACCACAGTGCTCTCTAGAGCTTAAAACCTCCATTTACACTTTCTTATCAACCTTGTTTATGCGATTCCTCAATAGTTCTCACATTACTAAAACTAGACCTGGTAGCTACACAACAGGGGTTGAAATTTAGGCACATCGTCTTCTCACTCACCTTAATCTTAAACCCTGAAGTGCTGCTGTCATTGGAAACAATGAATCCAGGAGCACAGGTTCGCACTCGCCGTCCTTCCGAAGGAAATAGGTGGCGTGAATGCAAGACAGATCCACAGGATGGTCTCCAGCAGCAGATGGGCTCATTTTGTGGACTCGATTGGCGCTAGACTTGAAGCCCGGTGGCACTCCATTTGGCCTGGTTCACTCCTTATCTGGATCGAGCTCCATTCCAGGTCGGCTGTGCGAGCTCAGTGGTCCAGCTGCTCACACTTCCATGGTCCAAATAGCGATTAGACTATTATCAAATTAGTTATTATCAAACGCCTTTAGCAAACCCATGACACCTGATGTTACGGATGATTTCTTCGCCCTGCCTCTTTTGTTCTGTTGCCTTTTTTACTCGTTGTATCGTATCTTAGTTATTCATTATTGTGATTGTGAATTCAACTCTTTTTTTATAATATTGGCCAAGATTTGCCATACACCAAAACAAATATCTGCTGAGGAAATCAGTGCCCAGGCTCTGTAAATAAGGGGAAAACACATAAAGTGGACCAACATTCAACCAATCAGGACAAAGCTCTTTAGAAATTACATTGTGATCTTAGCAGGGAATGTTGGACGGAAGTGCTGGATTGGTACTGATTTTTTAATCACTAACAGGCTTCGTTCACAGGGCTGTGTCACCTGCACAAGCCACACAAGACATTCAGAGATCCTATACCATACTTTAACAGTGGGGGTTAGATTATTATTGGTATTACTAGCCCTGTTTTTGCTGCTCTTTTTGTTGCAGTCCCCAGGTTTTCACTCCACGATGTTACGCTAACATATTCCCAATTTTGAAAAATATGGAACAAACCACAAGTCACATGTTCAATAGGAAGCTGGGTCATGTGGATCTTCTGAAAACCATGAGAAGACCAAAAGTAAGTTCTCTTTTCTTTTTTTCCTGTACACTTGATGATAACAACTATGATAGGACCCAGTACTGAGCACTGTGGGACTCCAGCATGCGAGTTCACTTGGCACAGATGTGGATCCTCTCCATGATACCTGTTATGAGTGTCTCCCAGGTAGATCTCTGATCCTGTGATTCCAAGGCTGGGGAGGCATTAAAGAAATCAATCAATGTAAATATTGTCATCATTCTGCATGGTGGAAACCCATACAGACAAAGGGAGAACAGGCCAAACAGTGTAACACTAACACTAATTGATGAATGATTAATTGTGATAGGAATATCCCTACAAAGGCCTTCAAATAAAGTGCAACCCCAGTAAAGTGTCATTCAAACACTGCATGGAACGTGGCTTGGTCACAGATGACAGGAGTGCGGAGCTGAAAGTTAAATCCCCGCTTTGTATGTGTGTATCTGTGGCTCGCAGATTGCTTGCGGCATGTCTGTCAGTTCTCCGGTCCTCCCGTCGTCTCTCCAGACGTCGTGTCCTCACACTCGCCGAGCATGAGTCATCTCTTGGCACACACATGCCAGACGAGACTGGCAGGGAAGAGGCCGTCTGTGCCTGAGAAGTGTGCCATGGCGTCTGGCCCTTTCCCGCACCCAGCAAAGCCACTTTCGCTCCCCTCATGCAGAGGGATGAGGGAATTTTTCTCCCTGCACGAACAACCAGAGGAGACCATTTGTAACCTCCCCTCTGATGTGCCGCATGAATAATAAAGCAGACGAGGGCCGAGTCAAGAGGTGATGGGAGATGATGAGGGCAGCTTCCATGTGAGGCAGCGAAGAGGAAAAGCATAGCTCTATGGCAAAGCAAGGGGTATTTCCAGATGTCATGGGAAAGAGAAGAGGATGGGCAAGTCATACTGGAAGAATGATGCTTGATTAGCACAGCAAGTTATTAATTCACCCTGCCTGACTCCATGAGAAAAGTTTAGGTTCTTTGGGAATTTATAAATTATGAATATTGAATATTGGTCCAATTGCATTACAACATTTAACAGCTTACCATTCATATGTAGATAACCCTAATCCCCAACCCTCACCTTGAAATAAATAAATGATATCAAAATTTGTACTGTTTAAATTAAATGTAACATTTTCATTTAAAATTTTCAAATGAAAAATAAATCTAACACTTCAAAAGAGTCTGTTTTGAAATCTTTGTCTAGGAGGGACCTTGCTGATGCAGTATAACTATCTTGTGCCTTGTTGCTGTGCTCAGTCTTGCCATGGTCTATGACCTGTGACATGAAACTGTCTTTCACAACCTCTACTTTGTAGCAGAGTTACTATTCCTCATAAAGTTTTAAACGTCCTACACTGCTGTTTCTATTTCACTTACTTGATAGATAATGACAGATTGTCATAATCACCTGTTAATTAGTTAATCATACACCTGACTATAATCCTACAAACTCACTGACTTAGAAGAATTCATGATATTTTGACAGCAAAAGGTGGACAAACCAAATAGCCATTTGATTTAGATTTCTCTTTTGGTCATTCACTTTGCATTATGTTCATAGACAAAAATATACTATTAACAGTACTACTTTTGAAAGAAATCTTACTTTTGCATTTTTCCAAACCTGCCTAAAACTTTTGCACAGTGCTATATATCTATATAAATTATATATTAAAAACTTATATGTGACCAGCGCCTTTAGAAACGTCATTATTAACTTGCTCAGGTACAACCAGTCACCTTCCAGATCACACACCATGTTAACTGGTCTTTACCTCACAGCAGTTAGGGTGCTTTTGATTATTTCAGAATAAAACTGGCTGTTCCTTGAGGGTTCCACAATGACCTCACCAGTAGTTAGAAATGTGCTTTCAAAAAGGCTTCTGGATAAAGTTGTAGAAAATTTGGAGAAGGATACAAAAAGGTAAGAGCAAAAGTTAGGAGAAGGATACAAAAAGATTTCAGAGGATTTAACTATCCTTTGTGTAGTGATCAAAGCTTTAATACGATGTGGAAAGTGTATGGCACCACCAACTTCTTGCCTGAAGTTGCTCATCCCTCCAAACTGGAGAATACTTATTAAGGATACTGCCAAGAGCTCAGTAGCAACTTTGAAGGACTTGAAACAAGCCTCTTCTGAAAAAGTGACACACTGAGTCTCGTTGGGCTTCTGATGCCATGTGGCATAAGGTTTTTAGCACAGATAAGACCAAGCTTGAAATGTCTAGACTGAAATCCAAACACAGCACACCACCCAAATACACCACACCTACTGGTGGTGGTAACATTATGTTGTGGGGTGTTTTTCTTTAACTGGCTTATTGTCAGGATCGAAGGGAAAATTGAGGCCAAATACCCCACATTTTTGAGGAAAACCATATGGTAGATCACCAAAAACCAAATAGGGCTGATAAATGCATGACAAGACAAACAAACAAGAATATAATCAGAAATGTTGCTACTTCCCTTAGAAGTGGGCCTGTTGTAAACATGACAGCAAGAGTGCATGAGCTTAAATTCCTCACCCTTCTGCAAGTCTGATAAGCAGGGACTGTCATCACTACTAAAATTACTTCTACCAGTTACAGATGGGCAAAAAAGTATTTAGTCAGCCACTGATTGTGCAAGTTCCCCTACTTAGAAAGATGAGAGAGGTCTGTGATTTTCATCATAGCTACACTTCAACTATGAGAGACAAAATGAGACAAAAAAAAACAGGAAATCACATTGTAGGATTTTTAAAGAATTTAATTGTAAATTATGGTGGAAAATAAGCACTTGGTCAATAACAAAAGTTCAACAACTCAATGCTTTGTAACATAACCTTTGTTGGCAATGACAGAGGTCAAACATTTCCTGTAAGTCTTCAACAGGATCTGGCATTTTGGCCCATTCCTCCATGCAGATCTCCTCTAGAGCAGTGATGTTTTGGGGCAACACGGACTTTCAACTCCCTCCACACATTTTCTATGGGGCTGAGGTCTGGAGACTGGCTAGGCCACTCCAGGACCTTGAAATGCTTTTTATGGAGCCACTCCTTCGTTGCCCGAGCGGTGTGTTTGGCATCATTGTCATGCTGGAAGCCCCAGCCACGTTCCATCTTCAATGCTCTCACTGATGGAAGGAGGTTTTGGCTTAAAATCTCACCATACATGGCCCCGTTCATTCTTCCCTTAACACGGATCAGTCGTCCTGTCCCCTCTGCAGAAAAACAGCCCCAAAGCATGAGGTTTCCACCGCTATGCTTCACAGTAGGTATGGTGTTCTTGGGATGCAACTCAGCATTTTTCTTCCTCCAAACATGACGAGTTGAGTTTTTACCAAAACGTTCTATTTCGGGATGAGATCTTGCGTGGACCCCCAGATCGAAGGAGATTATCAATGGTCTTGTATGTCTTCCATTTTCTTACAATTGCTCCAAAGTTGATTTATTCACACCAACTTGCTTGCCTATTGTAGATTCACTCTTCCCAGCCTGCTGCAGGTCTACAGTTTTCTTCCTGGTGTCCTTCGACAGCTCTTTGGTCTTGGCCATGGTTGAGTTTGGAGTCTGACTGTTTGAGGCTGTGGACAGGTGTCTTTTATACAGATAACGAGCTCAAACAGGTGCCATTAATACAGGTAACGAGTGGAGGACAGAAGAGCTTCTTAAAGAAGAAGTTACAGGTCTGTGAGAGCCAGAAATCTTGCTTGTTTGTGGGTGACCAAATACTTATTTTCCACCACGACTGACAATTAAATTATTTAAAAATCCTACAGTGTGATTTACTGGATTTTTTTCTCATTTTGTCTCTCATAGTTGAAGTGTACCTATGATGAAAATTACAGACCTCTCTCATCAAGTAGGAGAACTTGCACAATCAGTGGCTGACTAAATACTTTTTTGCCCTACTGTATTAAAAACACGGGTCTACAATCCAAACACAGGTGGGCTTCAAAAGAAATCAGTTACAGGTCTACAGAAGTGTGCAAATTTGGTGCATGAAAGCGTAAATAGCGAAGAGTGAGAGGAATGAAATAATGAATATCAAATAAACTCTATGCGATCTACCTCAGCACAAGTCATACAATCAAACGGATATGTGTACCGATGCTATCTGTAGCCACTCACTGTGGCGCTATCAGCCATCAGCTTGGAAAAATCAAGCTGGCCAGTTGTTGGCCAGTCCAGCCTCGTTTCAGATAACTAATCATTCAGTCACTCCTTTGAGTGTATTGAGTTGGGCGGGTAAATTGTACCTGTTCCAAATCCTATTCAATTACAGCAACATGCCATCTAGAAACACACACACACACACACACACACACACACACACTCTCTTCTTTTCTTCAAGTAGTGTTACAATATCTAGGCCAGCAGCCTTAACTGAGCAAGCCTAGAGTGACAGTGGCAGGGAAAAACTTGATTAGGACGACTCCTTGGGAGAACCAAGACACATAAAGGGTCCCAACCACCAAGGGTTGCCAAGATTTTGGTAACAAATGTGGAAAAATGGTAAATAATTTCACTGAATTGTATTGAATTGAAGTTTTTGTACAAAAAACAAGTCCAATGGTCAAATGTCCCCAGAAGGTAAAAAATGTGACATTTTTTGATCCATTTTTGGACATTTGGTCCTCACAATGGTAAACTGTGTAAGCACACACACACACACACACACACACACACACATCCAAACTGCCCCGAGGTAATGGAGTATTCCAAGCCAAGCACCCAGACGGATGAAAAAGGGAAAAAAAGGATATGGACCACAATCTAAAGGATGGACTCGTGTGTGCTGCTGTTCGATAAGAGGGGGGACTCATCCTCTCCTCGCTTTTATCCTGCTGTGAAGGTTGCCAGCTAAAAAAAACTCGTTCACCACCTCCACAAGGTAATCAGACATGATCAAAGAAGACATGCTTATACTATACAGTATAAGAATTCAGATAAAAGATGATGACTTTTCTAGATCTTCGCCCTATGGTACGATTAAACAAATTTGACTAACAGGTTCCACAAAAGAACTGCTTCACTGTGTTCCTAATATAACTAACAACAGCTTTAGGGGGAAATGGTGAGGCCATAGAATATTATTTACATCATTGGCATCGATTCTCCAAGCATTTAGTGAGCTCTCATACCCTGTGGATGGTGTCAGTCATCAGAAACGGACAGCACACCCATCCATCATAGTGATCAACCCATCAGTTAGCATATCCTTGTATTGATTTGCAGTGACCCTTGCCCCAACAACAGACCCACAATACCCTCTGACTTATTCAATTATATACTGCATATATAAGTACTTAAGTTGGCTATACAAATATAGTCAACTGTCAGTCAGCCTCAATGGGTGAAATGAGCTATTATTGGTTTATTGGTTTGGTCAAGCAAAGGAAAGGTTTAAATACTTCATACTCCATTAATATTTTATACCATTATAGATTGTGATAGAGTATATTATGCATTTCGAATTCATTTTCACAGTCACATTGCTATGCATAGAGAATTGGATTTTCACCCTTTAACTTCTGTCGTGCTCAGCTCACGCTTTATAAACACTGACGCTCTCTCCTCAGAGGGCCGTCTGTGTAGATGATGCTTTTTTATACGAGCTGTGGGAGGCAGGCATGTTGATAAATTGCCCTCCCCAGCTGCTGCTCCTGATGCTGAGGGGACTTGGGCTACATGTGACCGACATCTGGGGTGACATCGTGTAAATGTGACCGCTGTGCTCAATCTGTGAGTGAGAGGCCACACTGATGCACACATATGTTGCCATATGGCCCAGGGCTGCAAGTTCTCAGTCATTATCAACTGAGGGGCTGATGGGAAAGGGACTTTGTTGGATGGGATGGTCACAGAAGAGCAGGGAAATGACTGTATATCCATGTAAGGCCCCATGGTTTTGGGGTCAAAATGAATAATTAGGTTATTTTACCCTCTAATGCCCATTAGCCACCTATCCCTGACACCCCAACTCCCATAAGCTACTACTTCTGCCACATTAAGATATCCTGGCTTTAACTCCTGACATTGAGGCCAACTTTCTACTGCTGGTATCCTGACGCCCACAAAATACTTAGTCTGTCTCACTGATCCTTAGGATGTCCCATACATGCCACTATAAGGGCCACTGACTTCTACTGCTGCCACCCTATGGACGACTTGCTGCTACTCCTACCATACTATGGTCCAATGGCTTCTGCTCCTGCCACCTTAAAACTCACTGGCTCATACTCCTGCCACCCTAAGTCCCACTGGCTTTTATTCCTGCCACCGCAAGACCCACTGGCTTCCACTCCTGCCACCCTAAGACCCACTGGCTTCTACTCCTGCCAACCTAAGACCCACTGGCCTCTACTCCTGCCACCCTAAGACCCACTGGTTTCTACTCCTGCTAGCCCAATACTCAGACATCTTATCTTGCCACCCCAAGTCTCACTGGCTTCTTCTCCTGCCACCCTATGTCCCATTTGCTTCTAGTCTTGCAACCCTATGGCCCACTTGCTTCTACTATTGCTACCTATGGCCAACCAGCTTCTGCTTCTACCACTCTAAGTCCCACTGGCTCCTACTCCTCCCACCCTATGTCCCATTTGCTTCTAGTCTTGCAACCCTATGGCCCACTGGCTTCTACTCCTACCACATTTAGGCCCACTTGCTCTTACTCCTGCCATTTTTAAGGCCCACCCACTCCTACATCTAACTCACTGGCTCCCCACTTGACACTCTAAGGCCCATAACCATCTACTCCTGGCATCCAGATGGCCGCAGGCTACTTCTCTGACAAGGAACGCTGGCTTCTCTTTCTGCAACCCTGACATCCACTTCTACTCCTCACAAGCCAACCAGAATCCTTCTTGCTCCTACTTCTGACACCCCAAGGCCCATAAACTCCATCTCCTGCCATTTTCAGGCTCACTTTCTCCTACTTCTAGTATTTCAATTCACTCGCTTCTACTGCTGACATCTCAAGGCCAATACGCTTCCACTCTTGCAATTTAAGGCCCACTAGCTGCTACCCCTCCCACCCTGAGGCTTACTGGCTTCTGCTCTTGCTAACCTGAGGCCCACAAGCTACTACTTCTGTCTTATTGATGCTTTGGAGGTCCCACACCTGCCAGTCTAAGGAGCACTGGCTTATACTTCTGCTACATTAGGCCTACCTACACTTCTGCTATGCTAAGACCCACTAGTTCCTACTTCTGATACTCTTAGGCTCATCATGTCTAACTACTTCGACACTAGCTTCTACTCCTACCACTGGGAGGCCCACAAGCTCCTATTTTTGCCATCCTGTGGTCCATATCCTTTGAATCCTACCATCCCGAGGTCCACTTGCTCCTACTTGTGAAACCCTGGTCTACTCAGGTCTACTCCTACCACATTAAGGGCCACTTGTTTCAACTTCTGTTGACCCACTAGTCCCTTCTCCTGCCATGAATGCCATTCCACTGCCAACCTGAGCTCTTAAAACTTTTGCTGAAGTCACCCTCCAGATTTTACTCCATTTTCTGTTACACATAAGCTTCTACTTTGATTCCAAGGCCCACAAAATTCTCCAGTCTCCAGCCCCCCGGGAGACACACAAGCCTCTACTGTAGTCATCCAGAATCCCACAGATTTTTCCTGCTGTCATTTTGTGGCCAAACTAGATCATGAGATCCACAAAACCCAACCATACTGTGGTCTCCAAGTCTTTGCTCCCACCACGATCCTGTTTCTGCAATCCTGACACTCTGCTAATTCCACTCTCGCTATTCCCAGGGCCACAAGCTCCAACTGCTGCTGCTTTATAGTCGCAATCACAACTCATTCTTCTCTGGTCACTGCTAAAGGAGAAAGTAACAGGTAAAATAAGTAACCAGAATGAGACACACATTTAAGAGGCTCCTAGTTACTGTGATTTTTTGAATTAGACCACGATTATGCATTTCAGATGGATAAATTAGGTTAGCAGTTATGATAAGTGTCCTACCTGACCTCCTGCTCAGTATGAATTTATGAAGCTTACCCAAGCTAGCCAAACATCTCAGTGAAGCGGCTCTGTGCTGAAATGAGAAAGATATGAGAAGCAGTAAAATCAGATCACAAATTACAGTAGGCCCTGTGAGGCAAAATATAAAATGCAAGTAATTAAAAATAGATGTAATAGATGGAAAATAATCTATTCTCTGGGTTCTCATTACTTTTTCTCTCGTTTTGAGCCGAGACTCATAATGTAATGACAAGCTACAGTGCATGAAATAATATAGTCCCACTGAAAAGTCTACTGTCTTTAGTTATTACTGTAAAAGACACTAATTGCATTTGGATGAACAAAACGTATTAAACGTCTGGCATTGTAGAATCACATATTGTATCATAGTAAAGTAATGGCGTACTAGTCTTAAATATAATAACATAGTACTTATGTGACGCAATACATTTAAGCACGGATACACAGACTTACTTTTGAATTTGGCTTCCAGATTTTGTTAATCTAAGCTTTGTGTTACTTGAGACCTTGGCTTCTGTGATGAGATCTCAGGTAAGCTTTTCTTCGGATGACTCGCACCGTGATTCATCATTGCTACTATACCAGCCAAAGCTTCCTGCAAATCCTTGGCAGTGAGTGATGTGAGGGTTTCCCTTTACACACCAGAGCAGTCGGCTTTGGTTTTCTTGGTCCTCCAGATATTGGAGGTTCCCCCTTAACTCAATTTCTTAATGACATGTGGTGAAAATGACAATCAGGAAACATTTAGTTATCTGTTAATAGCCTTTTCTGCTTTGTGAGAGTCAATTCATTATTTCTAAATCCTCAATCAGCTGCTTAGAGACACCCGTGGCTGTTAAGTGTAGCACAACACCTTGAGAGGCTTGAATGATCAGAAAGTGCATTCCTTTCTGGATTTGCATTAAAGACAGTTTAAGTCAAATACACAAATTAGCTTGGTGTTAATATTTGGGCACTGTGGTGACCTAGGGGTTAAGGTGTTGACCAGTAGCTCTTCTGTCCTCCACTCGTTACCTGTATTAATGGCACGTGTTTGACCTCGTTATCTGTATAAAAGACACCTGTCCACAGCCTCAAACAGTCAGACTACAAACTCAACCATGGCCAAAACCAAAGAGCTGTTGAAGGACACCAGAAAGAAAATTGTAGACCTGCACCAGGCTGGGAAGAGTGAATCTACAATAGGCAAGCAGGTTGGTGTGAATAAATCAGCTGTGGGAGCAATTGTAAGACATACAAGACCATTGATAATCTCCCTCAATCTGGGGCTCCATGCAAGATCTCATCCCGTGGGGTCAAAATGATCAACGTGATCAATGAGAACGGTGATCCCAAAAAAAAAAATCACAGAACTACACAGTGGGACCTGATGAATGACCTGCAGAGAGCTGGGACCAAAGTAACAAAGGCTACTATCAGTAACACTACGCCGAGAGGGACTCCTGCAGTGCATGGATGATCCAGAAGACGATTGGGAGAATATCATGTGGTCATATGGAACCAAAATAGAACTTTTTGGAGGAAAAAGGATGCTGAGTCGCATCCCAAGAACACCATACCTACTGTGAAGCATGGGGGTGGAAACATCATGCTTTGGGGCTGCTTTTCTACAAAAGGGACAGGACGACTGATCCGTGTTAAGGGAAGAATGAATGAGGCCATGTATCGTGAGATTTTAAGCCAAAACCTCCTTCCATCAGTGAAGATAGAACGTGGCTGGGTCTTCCAGCATGACAATGATCCCAAACACACCGTAAAAAGCATTTCAAGGTCCTGGAGTGGCCTAGCCAGTCTTCAGACCTCAACCCTATAGAAAATTTGTTGAAGGAGTTGAAAGTCCCGTGTTGCCCCAAAACATCACTGCTCTAGAGGAGATCTGCATGAAGGAATGGGCCAAAATACCAGCTACAGTGTGTGCCAACCTGGTGGAGACTTACAGGAAACATTTGACCTCTGTCATTGCCAACAAAGGTTATGTTACAAAGTATTGAGTTGAACCAAATGTATTGACCAAATACTTATTTTACACCATAATTTACAATTAAATTCTTTAAAAATCCTATAATGTGATTTCCTGGATTTTTGTTTTCCTCATTTTTTCTGTCATAGTTGAAGTGTACCTATTATGAAAATTACAGACCTCTCTCATTTTTCTATGTAGGAGAAGTTTCACAATCAGTGGCTGACTAAGTAATTTTTTGCCCCAATATATACATATATACATATATATATATATATATATATATATATATATATATATATATATATATATATATATATATGTATGGAATATTTTAAAACTGTCTGTAGAAACATTTTATAGCTATGCACTGTTTCACAACCGCATTATGTTCTGTGAAACAGAGCGCTGACCAAAATAGACGTTGACCATAATCATATAGTCTTTTTTTGGCTGCTGTAATGTAAATATAGAGGGTATTTCCACAAGAAAACTGTGTGCATCAGAGATTCGCTAAAAACATGAGTGGCTGAAACGACTGATACTTTTGTTTGACACAGGCCAGAAATGCATTGATAGACAGTACTATGAACAACACGGAAGATCAGCCCAATGAAACAGAGATTCAACAAGTGAATGTGAACCAGTTTATATAGTTATAGGTTACAGATACAGGTAGTGGGGAGACATACAAATGAGTACTACTGTCAATAGGACATGTACATACACTTACAAACACCATTTACAGCTTGGTACAAATAAGCAGTGAAGGTCATCCACACACACGAGTAACTTACACAAAAAAGTCTGTAAACACATCAACCGAGTTTGAACAGTGTAGTCTTGAGCCAAACTTGAGCTAATGAGCAAGCGAACACATGACACACTCAAATGTTATGCTGATTTTGTACGTTGTAATAAAAACGTTGTATTAAATTGGAAAAAATCCAAAACATTTAGTAGTACTCTAGTAGCGATTTATATCTATGGCATCAATAATGTGTGTGTAGAGTACTGTAATTACATCCCTGTGCAAAAGTCTTAGGACACCATTACACTCCATGATACTCTTTTCCACTGATTTCTGATCTTCATTCCAATCTTTAGCATTTCTTAGCCTTTTCACTCTGTTCCCCTTCTGAAAAAGTGGTTTCTTGGCTGCTACCCTTCCAAAAAGACCATTCTTGGTCAAGTTTCTTCAGACTGTAGAAGGGTTGACCTGCCATCCTGATGAAACTTCCAGATGCTGCTATTGCTCAAGCATAAGGAGAGGCCACACTGACTACTTGCCATAGCCAAAAGAAGCTGCTTTTTTTCTAATTGTTTTCAGTTTGTTTAATACTGTATACGAATTTCATGTATTTTTGAGTTGGATTTCTAATAAAGAGTCTGAGAAATAATTATATACGGTCATTATGTTGCGAAATCAATGGTATATCGAATCAATTGCGGCCTAATACTTTTGCCCAGTTCTGCATGTGTATTGCTGCCTCCTCATATCTGCTGTAATGATGATGCCAGTGAAACACACAAAAACGTTATCATATTATTAACAGAAATACATTTCCTCCCATCACACAATGTCTGTGTGAGCAGAGACGTACAGCAGCTGGCACTTTGCCAGTTTTGTGCCCATTCTCTGTGGTTTTGTTAGGTTTTTTGTGTGTGTTTTTAATTAAATTATTTGAAATCATAATCAGATGGTTTTACTGTGTTGTTAATAAGTTTGACAGATCCATGCATGTGCCCTTGGTGTTACCAGATTCCGCCTTCTTTAAGAGAGACATGCATCTGTTCGTAACCAACACACACACACACTTCAGTCAGTGGCTTATACATTCAGCGTCAGAACACACACACCTTAGCGTTGCCACCTTTCCTTACTGTTAGAAGGAGACAGATGCCACATCCGAGAGGCAGCGCCAGACGCCCACTTCAGACAGGAGTGTGACACACTCGGAATAAATTAGTGCGCTGGATAAGGGGGAGGCGTAGGAGCCAATCAGACGCTTCTGGGCCCCCCCTCCTCTCAGCAGGGGGCTGGCGCTCGCCTCGGCTGTTGCTGGAGCGAGCAGAAATTTTGGCTTAGCAACATTCGGACCAATCAAATTCTACAAACACCAGCGGGGTGAAAATAACTTTAACGTTCTCTATGTCAAGGAAATGAAGAATGCACGCTAAAAAAAGCACCCCCGTTGCCAGGTTTTTTTGGGGGCTGCCTGCATGCCTGGCACCCAGACACTGTCTGAACACACTCCTTTGTTTCTTCCTCTCTGTGGTGGATGGATCAAGTTTATCAAATTTGGATTTAGGCATGGCTACCTGCCAGAAGCTCCCACCTATAGGACTTCTCCTCCAGTCTTATTTGCCATTTGTTGCCATGCAAACCAGTGCAGTGTTTTGGGCACCAGGAGATGAGTAAGGAGAGAACTGTGATTCAGGAGAGGGTTTCCACCCAAAGTTATACTAAAATGTAAAAATAAAAGTATAAATAAAGCAGGTACTGTAATAAAAAGTGACTTTTTGCACTTTTCACTGTATAGGTGCCTGCAAATAGTTGTATAAGTTTCTATATTGTTTTTCTTTTTTATATCTCCATTTTGACTCTTATCAATTTTTTTAGTGCTGCTGATCTCTGTGAGATACCAAACAAGTGTTGTTGGTTATCTACAATGGCAATAATGTCTTATCTTTTTGTTTCAGGGTTACAGTTACACACATCCATTGTAAATCATTGTGTAACATTGTGTCTGAAATGTTTAAAACCCTTAAACACAGTAACTGGCTGACATTCATTTTACATGGGTAGAATGGATGTTGTTGGTTATATTCAGTGGACTCTATGTGGTGCTTCTGATTAAGTTTGAGAAAAGAAGAGTAAAAGAATCATCACCATCACTTGCTTCCAAAAGTTACACTGCCTTAGTTTGACTAAGACTATAATATAATCATAATTAATAATAATTTTAGGCTATACATTATTTAAAGTTAGATTTTACAAAGCATATAATATGGTTTTTTCCTATATATCATGCACAATGAATGATACTGAATATAAAGTGAATTGCAAACTCATTTACTTTCTTCCATTTTCTTCTTTAGATTCTTGTATAATATAAAAAAAAAAATCTTAGTCTGGTCTTGGTGTCGTCTCTGTCTCAGCCACTCCCGGTCTCGGTCTTGACTTGGACTCGGCTCTAGCGGTTTGGACTAGGACACTGGTGAAGTGTATTAAAATGTCAAAGAGAAATGAATTCAAAGGTTGCACTAAATCACACACACACACATTTCTTATCCACTTACTACTTTACAGGGTCGCTAGAGAGCCAGTGCCTAGCCGGCAGCACAGGGGGCAAGAACAACCCTATAAAGGGTGCCAATCATACTTCACATACCCACACACACACTCTGCCCACTTTAGAGACACCAATTAACCTAACACGCATGTCTTTGAACTGTGGTAAGAAACCGGAGTTGGTATCATCTGACCACATGAGATTCTCCCAATCCTCTTCTGGATCATCCATATGCTCTCTGACAAACTTCAGACGGGCCTGGACATGTACTGGCTTAAGCAGGGGGACACGCCTGGCACTGCAGGAGTCCCTCTCGGCGTAGTGTGTTACTGATGGTAGCCTTTGTTACTTTGGTCCCAGCTCTCTGCAGGTCATTCATCATTTCCTCCCTCCGTGTAGTTCTGGGATTTTTTGCTCACTGTTTCTCATGATCATTTTTGACCCCACAGGATGAGCTCTTACGTGGGGCCCCAGATCGAGGGAGATTATCAATGGTCTTGTATGTCTTCCATTTTCTTACAATTGCTCCCACAGTTGATTTATTCACACCAACCTGCTTGCCTATTGTAGATTCACTCTTCCCAGCCTGGTGCAGGTCTACAATTTTCTTCCTGGTGTCCTTCGACAGCTCTTTGGTCTTGGCCATGGTTGAGTTTGGAGTCTGACTGTTTGAGGCTGTGGACAGGTGTCTTTTATACAGATAACGAGGACAAACAGGTGCCATTAATACAGGTAACGAGTGGAGGACAGAAGAGCTTCTTAAAGAAGAAGTTACACGTCTGTGAGAGCCAGAAATCTTGCTTCTTTGTGCGTGACCAAATACTTTTTTTCCACCATGATTTACAATTAAATTCTTTAAAAATCCTACAATGTGATTCCTGGATTTTTTTTCTCACTTTGTCTCTCATAGTTGAAGTGTAGCTATGATAAAAATTACAGACATCTCTCATCTTTCTAAGTAGGAGAACTTGCACAATCAGCGGCTGACTAAATACTTTTTTGCCCAACCGTAAAAGTGAAGCTGCACTCAAGTTCCTTCCTTATGAGTTCATAACATAAGAAGTACTTATTATCCAGCTATGGAGTTTCTACATGTAGCAGCCAAGATACTACTAAACTACTAATAAAGTATCGTGGTTCGCGAATGCAAGCATTTCTCATTTCAGTGGTTAGTGCTGTCGCCCCACAGCTCCAGAGACCCGGATCAATTTCCAGACAGATAGTAATGTTAGCGTCAAGATGAGATATAAGATTAGATTAAAATGTAGTAATTTAGTATCATTATACTGGAATTTCAGCGATTAATTAAATAGCAGCTGCTAAATAGATTGTAACATAAGCATGGTTTTGCATTGGCGAAAATTGTAAGGAGTATTGACATTATTATTATAGTTGGTGTTGGTGGTAGCACTTAGCAATTCTCAGATTGCAAAACAATGAACAAAACTGTTATATATTGAATATTATCAACCGTCCAACATGTTTTAAGTGGATGGGAGACCATCTTAACAGTTGTGAGGTATTCAGGTAAAAATATGCCTTATCAGTGTGTATGTGAGAGAGAGAGAGAGAGAGAGAGAGAGAGAGAGAGAGAGAGAGAGATGCCTGTGTGACAGTGCTAACCTTTTCAGTATGCCGAGTGGCTCTGGAACTGCAGCCCTGAACACACACACTCTTGTCAGCTGGCGTTACAAGAACACAAGGTCAGACTGTTAGCTGTCTGTGTTCAGGCTCGGCCGAAGTGGCCACTGATAATTTCATACCACATGCCGGCTTACCGTGCCCCTCCGCCACCCTCCACGCCCACCCACGCTTACAGTCTTCCCTCTAAATGATGGCTCGTCCTGTTTCTCTTCCATACTTTTTATCTAGCAATTATCTAGGCTTGCTCTTAAACAGGGATAATTGCCTTTGTTGTGCTTCGCTCCCGTTTCGTTGTCAGCAGTGACAGTTACCACTGCCATCATCGAGCCGTTGCCATGGTTAGGACTCCCTCCATTAGGCAGTGTTCAAATCCAAGAAACGTGTGGGGCCCATTAATGGAATATGAGCAGTGTAATACGTAAAAAAAAAAACGAAAGAAAGACCTCGTTAGGGTTCGTACAGCTTCCACTACTCTTAATGGTCAGGACTTCTGTACAAAATGTCACAACCCGAACCAAAATGTTGAGTTACATTAAAAGTTCTACACAGTCCTGTCCTTCTAGGTCCTGTCTGTTTCTGGATATGAACCAGGGAATGATTCTTGGGTAGATTTTTCACATATTCGTATAACAAGCCATTTCAATTTAACTCAATTTCAAAATCCTCTCACAAACTGCTAAGTGCTATTTTTTTTTTTTTAGATTTAAAAATACATTACTAATCAACAAATATGTACATCGTTGTATCGTCACAGGCTTATTTAACAGTAGCCAAACAAATTAAAATATACCATATTCATTATTTTCTGGTGGCTCTATTAGTAAATAGCAAGCAAGGTGGCAGCTAAGAGCTAATTAGCCTAATTTGTGTTAGTCCCAGCTAAAAACTCTCAAGTACATCATGGTTTTTTCACAAATGTACTTAACTGCACTGACACCTGTCAAACTATTGTTCACAAATTATTATTGTATGTATGTTATGTAAACACACAGTTAACTAGCCAGCTATGGGGTTTCTATGGATTTGCTTGCAGCAGTGAAGAAACAGGGACAGGTTGAAAGCTAACTTGCTACCTTAGGCAGGTTGCTAAAACTGGAGTGAGCAAGACAACTTCACAGACACAGGAATATTTTTATAGATGGACGACTTGATATGGATACCAAATCAAATTTGCTATGTTAAATTGCACGTGCTGGGAAAGCCTAAGCTAAGTTATTAGGAAGCTAATGTTGTGCTAGCAGTTTTTCGCTATTTTGAGGTACCTTACCTTGCTACCTCAGACAGTTGCAAACAAGGCAAGTAAAGCAAATTCAAAGACACTTAGGTTGCATATGCAAAACTGGAGAAGTCTAAAAAATTTTTTATTTGCAAGTCAGCCAAGACTATATGCTATGTTATGGAAAATTGTTAGCTGCTAGATCATTTCTGTTTGAAATATTGAGCTTTAAACTTTAGGCTAATTTACTATATTACATTAGATAGCTAATGTTCTGTTTTCATCCGGATAGCCAGCACAGCTAGCTGTGTTATGTAAGGAAGTAATCTAAAAAAAGGAAACTTTATTAGCTATATTAGCTATTTTCCTAAATGTAATCCTAACTAGCAATATAGTTACTAACTAACATATCACATTTCAGCTTTTGGATTACATTTCTGTGCTATGTTAAAGCATTTCTGAGAAAAAGTTCTCACAGTCTGTACCTCAGCATTAAATTTTTGACCAGTATCTAGGGAGCCATTTGTGAAATAGGGCTATTTCACAGCCTTTTCAGGCCGACTGCGCTTCGGGCAATCTGTCCATTTAGGAAAGGCTTTTTGGCTAACAACAGTCATTACAGCTCAAATGTGATTGAAGAACTCACTGCATTCGCTTTCTGTTATAGATGTGTCCAATTATTTTAGCCAGAATGGTGTATTGCTAGTTTCAAAAACCCATATAGAAGGCAATTGTTCTTTCATTTAATTTATTCCATGGATACTCATTTATGATTGGCTGGCAGCTGGGCATTAATTCCTTATATCAGGAGACCTATAAAGCAGATATAAGCAGGATAAGTGATATAACACCTGTCAGAGTGTCCAGGAAATAACAGACTTCACTTGGAGTTGTGGTGTTTTTCACCTCTGGCTTACCCATTTTTATATTAGGGTTCAACCCAAACCTGCTTCATCATAGGTGTGGTTATATGGCATTGTACAGTAGTAAAGTTCAGAAGTTTGAATTAAAGTTCTCAATGAAATAATAAAAAATTCTGATATCAATACACTTCAAGCCAATTCAGCGTTATCAATTAAGTTAATGCATGTTTTTGGACTGTGGGATGAAACTGGAACACCCAAGGACATGCAGACTCCACACAAGGAGATGCAGGCTGTTCCACCTGGGATCAAACCCAGGACCTTCTTGTTGTGAGGTTACAGGGCTACCCACCGCGCCACCAAACATTGTAAGACTGTATCAGTTGGAATCACTCTGGGATAAGGGTTGCTAAATGCTTAACAAATGTTGTAATGTTGTGTACCTTCCCAGATGTAAAATGATTTAAACACTTATAAAATCTCTTACAACTTATGTTACAGCATCAACAACAAATTAATTAACAACAAATTCATTGTAGGCTTTGTGGGAGAGAGTTCCGCTTAAGTCTTGTTTTGTTAAACTTGGTTACAGTTGGTGTAAGGCTATGTTTAAGGCTAGCCTACTCATACTCAGTGTAAGCTTCTGACTTGTGTACCTCTTTTCTTATTCATCAATAGAATAAACCCATTTAAAATCTACTAAGATTATATCAACATAGCAACATGTTTTAAGATATTGGGTTAGAGATGGAGTAAGGCTATGTTTAAGGCTAGCTTACTCATGTATTCAGTGTTAGCTATGCTGCTACTTTTAACATATATCAACAGAATAAACATGATTAAACTCTACTAAGTTTATAGCAACCACGTTTTAACATATTTTGTTAAGATATTGGCTTAGAGTTTTTGGGTAACGCTAGGTCTAAGGCTAGCATACTCATATTTTCAGTGTTGGCTAGATTCTAGCTTGTGTTACCTAATTAGCAAAAATGTTTTGTTAAGTAATAGGGTTACAGTTGGAGTAAGGCTATGTTTAAGGCTGGCATATTTACTCAGTGTCTGACATGTGTAATCTTTTTGTTTTTATCAACAGAATAAACCTAATTAAACTCCACTGAGTTTATAGCAATCATGTTTTAATAATGTTTTGGTAAGAAATTGGGTTAGCATTGGGGTTAGTTTAAGGCTAGCATACTCATATACTCAGTGTTAGCTTATGGCTAGCATTATCTCTTTTGCCATTTATCAAGAGAATGAACAAAATTAAACACTCCTACTTTTATAGCAACTTAGCAAATATGTTTTGTTAAGAAACTGAGTTCGAGTCGGGGTATAGCTGGGTCTAAGGCTAGCTTACTCATACATTCATTGTTAGCTAGCTTCTAGCTTGTGCTGCTACTTTTATCATATATCAACAGACTAAATGTAATTAAACACTACTAAGTTTATAGCAACCATGTTTTAATAATTGTGTACCTTGTTGTACCTCCTTTGTTATTTATCAACAGAATAAACTTAATTAAAGCCTCCTAAGTTTAGAGCAACCATGTTTTAATAATGTTTTGTTAAGATATTGGGTTAGAGGCTAGCATACTCACACAGTCAGTGTTAGCTTCCAGCTTGTGCTGTTCGTTTTGTGATATATCAACAGAATAAACCTAATTAAACACTACTAAGTTTATAGCAACTTAGCAAAAATGTTATGTTAAGAAACTGGGTTAGAGTTGGGGTTAGGCTATGTTTAATGCTAGCATATACTCATATACTCGGTGTTAGCTTCTGACTTGTGCACCTCTTTTGTTATTTATCAACTGAGTAAACCTAATTAAAGTTTACTAAATTGATAGCAACCATGTTTTAATCATGTTTTTTTGAGACATTAGGTTAGAGGCTAGCATACTCGTATACTCAATGTTAGCTAGCTTCCAGCTTAGGCTACGTTTGTGATATATCAACAGAATAAACCTAATTAAACCCTGCTAAGTTTATAGCAACCATGTTTTAATAACTGTGTAAGTTGTGGTGCTTGATTTGTTATTTATCAACATAATAAACCTGATTAAAGTTTACTAAATTGATAGCAACCATGTTTTAATAATGTTTTGTTGAGAAATTAGGTTAGAAGCTAGCATACTCATATACTCAGTGTTAGCTAGCTTACAGCTGTTACTGCTGTTACTTCTGTGATATATGTTGGTAGCCTAGCGGTTAAGGTACTGGGCTATGGACCAGAAGGTCCAGGGTTCAAATCCCACCTCTGCCAAGCTGCCACTGTTGGGTCCTTGAGCAAGACCTTTAGTGTTTAAGACTGTATCAATTGTAAGTCGCTCTGGATAAGGGCATCTGCTAAATACTGTAAATGTAAATACATCATTATCATTTCCACACAGAACTACCATCACTAATTATATAAATTATATAAATAGTGTTTGCGAAACTGCTTTGTAAAATGTCAGCTTTACTCTCATGGTTGAATTACAGTTATCATTAGTTATGATTAGTTATTAACGTTAGTGTTACTGAGTGCACTAACCCAGCAAGCTTGTAAGCCTGTGAGACCACTTCAACATGAACAAGCTTGGACCAGCATTACATGCCAATGACCAGCATCAGTGCCCAAAACTCAGCACATTCTCATCTTTGCTGGATTTTTAGCAGTGTTTTGAATACAATAGGAATACAGAATTAGTAGCTAATGTCAAGCTAAGTTGTTGTACCTCAAAATTTCTGTTATAGAGTTCTACAAAGAGCCGTCTCCCAGAAACACAAACTAGTGTATTTTTCCTTAAGGTCACTGAAACACAAAACACGCTTTGCTTCTCTTTCAGATTGTTCTTTCCAAGCAAGGACTTTGTAGCCATTTGGCAGACTCAAATGCCACATTGTCCCAACATCAGAAAATCTAGGCCACTAAAAATCGATAACGTATCTTGACATGTTTCCAAGCACTTAAGCAATCTCGCCTGGGTTTGAAACGTGTGCCGCGAGCACCTCGAGCATTCATACCGGGGCTCCGTGGCACGGGAACGTCCTCCAGGTGGTTTTTATTCTTCTGTTCCCTAGACGTCCTGCCGCGCTTCGCTCTGTCTCTGTGTTTTCGCTCTGGATGTAATGAGAAAAATTACTATAGAGGTGCTGGAGCCCCACTCCTTCACTTTAGCCCCCAGCTCTAATAACATGCTTCTGATTGCTTCCCCTTTCCTCTGGAGAGAATGGGAGTGCGAGCATGAGGCAGACAGAGACAGGAAGAGAAAGAAAGCCAGCAAGAGAAGTGGCGGGTGGTCGTGCTGGAGGAGCTATAATAATAAACCGTCTCCGGCGGGATTTATTAATAAAGCACAAGATTGACACCTGAATATGATTTCATCCTGTAGATCCGTACAAAGCTCTCGTTGCGCTCAGGGCACTGCTCCCCTCATTAGTAGCCTATCCACCAATGAACTTCGACAGCAAAAACCTCCAATAAATCAATGTCCGCATTTCAATGGAGGGGAGAGGCTAAGAAGGGTAAGACAGGAAACCCGTGTTGAAGAAGGTAGACTGGAAACGCTCATTCAGCTCAACTGAACATTGTCCTTACAAAACTCTTTCGTATTTTTTTTATGTTCCAGAGCAAATACTCCAGCTCTTCTGTTATGATCACTTCTGACCATGTATTAGTTCCTTCTACATACTAATTCAGATTGTGATGCTATAAAACATATTTGCTCAGGCCAGAGGCTGTGCCCCAAACTCCATAGGATGAAATTAATGTTTTTAGGGAATCCCTGCCTCTTTCTTCTATGAAATATAAAGGCAATTATATAAATATAAGGCTTGTGTACCTAAGGTTGCCTGGAGTTGCAGCATGTAGACCGCAATGTGGGAAAAAAATAGGAGCCTCAGACCGGTAATAAAGGAGATTTGATTCTGTGATCTCAAGGTTTCCAGCTTTTCAGTTTCTTTCCTTTCCCCCCAACCTGTTTCTCTTTGTCTCTTTTCACTGTTTAGAGATGTAGATAATGCTCTTTCATTTATTTTGTATTTTCTTTTTTATTTGTCTTTGTTTTTTTCACAGACATACGAGTCAGTTCATTCACAGGCAGCATCTCATATAAAGAAGCCACTCTGACAATGGATCTTGACCAGTTTAAATAGCATGTCAGCCAGGTACAGCTCATAATGACTAAGTGCATTATGTGAGCTAACCCATGTGACCATGCAGTGGCTTCTAGGCAATGTACAGTGGTGCTTGAAAGTTTGTGAACCCTTTAGAATTTTCAGATTTTCACGTAATGTACTAAAAGTAGATCAAGAGAACCCAGTTAAACAAATGAAACAAAATACTATACTTGATCACAAACTTTCAAGTATTACTGTAGTTCACAAGGCTGCCTTCTTAGCCTGTTGCTTGAATTTAAACAACAGTTGTGTTTTTTATTATTACAAAGCATATCAGCATAATAATATGAGAGAAAATTTGAAAATTTGTGGAAAAAACATGTTTCCGAACTGATTAGTATTTGGTATGTTCCCCTTTGAAGTAATGACAGCATGCACTTGAGCTGGCATGTTATCCAGCATGATCCCACAATATCCCAAAGAGCATTTTGTGATGTTACTGAATGCTTGGCTTTGTCTTGCTTCAAATGCCCCCTATCTTCAAATGCTTGGAGGAATTTCCATGACAGTCAGCACTCCTTGACTTTGAAAGCAGTCGTACAGTTGTTGCAAAGCTTTGATGCGTGTTGTGTTCAGTATGGATCCTTTTCCATGAACAAGCATTTTCAACAGTGGTCTCAGACATTTGACATCCGATGTATATAATGATTTCTCTTATGGAATAATATCAGAAAACTGTGGGTGTCTGTGTAGGTTCTCAGTCATCCATTTCATGGTGGTCTTTAGTGATTGAGCTGAAGGTGACTGGACTTCTTTTTTGATTCTTGAAGTCATTTTACCTCTCTTCTGAAAGGCTGCTTCTGTTCTAGAAGAAGATGGGGAGTTCCAAGTATTAAACATCTAGTAGGGTTGTCACCTTGAAGGAGATCCAGGTTCAGGTCAGGTGACTGCGAAGGAATTTCCATGATAGTCAGCACTCCTTCACTTTGAAAGCAGTTGTTGTGCAGCTTTGATGCATGTTTTGGGTTCAGTATGGATCCTTCTCCATGAACAAGCATTTTCAGCAGTGTTCTCAGACTTTTGACACCGAATGCATATAATTATCTATAGTACGCGGCCATAATGTGAAAAACATCACTTCCAAAGAACATTAGTGTTGCTGTAATAATGTTTTATTTATTGATTATTCATTTTTCATGAAGCGCCAGTGTAGTGAGGCCTACCTTTCGAATAAATTGTATCTATGGATGTACCTGTCGACGTGCTTGATGTTTGCTTGGCTCTGACAGCTTCTGCATTTTCCCTCTAAACAGACTTGTCTCTCTTCTGCTGTAGGAATAATGCATATTAAATAAACAACTCTGAGTCTCTGGTTTTGGCAGACGCCGCTCTCCGGCTGTTAATTGCACTTGGCATCCAAACGGGAGGGAGTGTTTTTTTGCTTTGAATCTGCAACTGTTTTTTCCTTTGAATCTGGGCAACGAAAGGGCAAAAAAGTTTGTGTTTTTTTTTCCAGAACAGTTTCCTCGCAAAAGCACAGAGATGCCGTTTGAAGTAATGTGTCGAAGTGGGATTTATTTACAGAATAATTTAGTTTTTAATTTACAGGTTGGGAATGTATGTGTGCATGACTGATTCCGAATAGAACGCAGTTTGTTTGCACCCCGCTACTCCGCCGCTGACAGAGATTAACCGAGCCAATCAGCAGCCAGCGATGTCTTTGTTCACCTCCCGTTATCTCTCGGGGCCGTCGTCATCCGAGAGAGCACAGCCAAGCAGTGATGGATGCTCGAGCCTCACATGCACACACACCCTTTACTTTTTCTTTTCTTTTATTAGTATTTATCAGCTATTGGAAGCTGGAATTAAAGAAGAAATCTCCAGCCAGCTTCCATAGCCTCAATAGCCTGCTAATTAAAATAAACCAAACACAATAACCGCCGCTTAATGAGAGGGCCGCGGCGGGAACGTAGAGTCCCCTGCATTGTAACATCTTTAAATATCCAATTAATTACAGTTTGTCAGCAGGTAATCGAGTAGCAGACTAAGACAATAACCTGGAGTCGTTATGAGGTCAGATAAGAAGCCGATGCTTTCTCTGTGTGCATCCCGAATAGGGTGCCTATTCGTAAATGACTTCAATAACGCAATCATGGAAAATGCTAAGCAAGGATAAGCGTTCAGATTATATGGCTTTGTCAAGGTTAATGAGCTCTGCAGCCATGGAATTTGTTTATTTGTCTCATTTGTTTTCTCATATCTGATGCAGCCCAGACAGAAAAGCAGTAAAGCATAAGAAAGCCATACATCATATTAGACACCTTTGACCTCTTCTTTCTACTGATACCGGATTGATAAGGTGCATGTTTTTTGGGTGGGTGTACTTCTACCCAGCTCTGCTGAAAAACAACCCCAAATCAGAAAGAGTTGGGACGGTATGGAAGATGGAAATTTAAAAAGAATGCAGTGTCTTTACATTTACTTTGACTGTTATTCCATTGCAGACAGTATGAACCTGAGATATTTAATGTTTTTTTCTGGTCAACAAATTTCATTTGTTAATAACAATTGCATTTCAGGCCTGCAACACATTCCAAGAAAAATTGGGCCTAGTAATGAGGTGAAAAAACGAAACAGCGATGTGATTTCAAACAGGTGATGTCAACAGGTGATTATTATCATGATTTGGTACAAAAGCTGTATCCACAAAAGGCTGTGTCTTTGAGGAGCAAAGATGGGCAGAGGATCTCCAGTTTATCAACAAATGCGTGAGAAGATTAATGAAATCTTTAAAAACACAGAAAAATTGGACGGGATTTACATATTTCTCCCTCTACAGTGCATAATATCATTAAACAATTCAAGGAATCGTGACGAATTTCAGTGCATGGAGGGCAAAGGCGCAGGCTGAATCAAGAACCGCCATTCATCAACAGCTGATAGAACCACATGGGCAAGAGATTACTTTATCAAACCTTTATCAAGCTCTACAATACAGAGTTACATTCACAAATGTCACTTAAAACATTACTGTACAAAAACCAAGCCTTATGTTAACCATATCGTGAAACGGTGTCAAGTTCTCTGGGATTGGAGGCATCTAGGATGGAACGTGTATTGTGCTCAGATGAATCAGTATTCCACGTTCCAGAAATTATCGCTGTGTGCTCCGGACCAAAGACGATAAGGACCTTTCAGACAGTTAGCAACAAGTCCAAAAGCCATGCTTTGTCATGGTATGTTTTTTTACCTCATTACTAGACCTAAATTGCTCCTGTCCCAACTTTTTGGAATGTGTTGCAAGTTTTAAATGCAGGAATGGATGTTTATTAACGAATGCAATGAAGTTGACTAGATAAAAATATTAAATATCTCAGGTTGATACTGTCACTGGCTGCATCAGATCCCCGTTCGTTACGCTCCTCCCCGCCACTAGGGGCAATCTGGACTGTAGTGTTTGTGTTGCCGGATTGAGGAACACTCGATACAGCTGTGTGTGACATTATTTAAGCTGGACTCTAGCCCATGCACTTTGGGGGGTATTTTCGGTACTTTCGCCGCATGGTTTTTGTTGACAGTTTTCTTTGTCTGTATTACTCATGTTAACTTCTGCGTCCGCTTCAGGTGACTAATGTTTGCTTGCGTTCACCTCGGATTACTCGTCTTTGCCCTCAATCGCTTGGAAATACTTATGTTTGCTCGAGTTTGCGTTGGTCCACTCGTGTTGCAGTAAGCCGTAAGCCTGTCTTGTTTTAGCCTCGGTCCGCTTTGGTTATGTTTAATGGTTTACCACCGATTGTTTTGTTATGGTTATGCTCTTTTTTGTTTACTAAATATCTTTGATTAGAAGTTGGTTGATTATCAGTTGATTATAAGTGGTTGCCCCGATTCTCAGGGCAGGGTCCGTAAAGGAGTTTTTTGATACTCCCTGCAATCTGCTGGACACACCTACCAGCCACCCTAAGTTACCTTGTTTTGGCCATAAATCGCTGGATCCCCAGCTTCTCAGCTGTTGGAGGGTTGTAGCCAGGCCGAAGGGGCAAGTGCTCTGTACCTGAGGACGTTAGCTCCGTACCTGAGCATGATAGCTCCATACCTGAGTAAGCCGTGCTGTTTAGCTCCCTAGATGAGCCTTTAGCGGCCCGTAGCTCTGTACCTGAGCACGCCGCACCATGTAACTCCGTATATGTGCCATTAGCGCTACTTAACTTTGTACCTGAGCATGTTGGCCCCGTATCGGAGTTCAATGCGCCATTAGGTTCCGTTCCTGAACAAGAAACGTCTCCTAGTTTTTTATCTGAGTCTCTTGCGCCACGGACATTTGCACCGACTCTGGTGCCATGGACCTTTGTGCCGAGGATGTCAGCGTCAGTGCCAGCGCCAAGGACATAAGCGCCCATGCCAGCACCAGGGACGTCAGCATTCATGCCAACGTTGAGGATATCTGTTCCAGTGCCTGCGCCGAGGACATCAGTGCCAGTCCCGAGGATGTTCGTGCTAGTGCCTGTCCCAAGGACGTCTGTGCTAGAGGTCTGCCCAGAGGCCGTTTGTTCCAGAGAGGCCTGTCCTGAAGCCGTTTGTTCCCAAGTGACCTGTCCTGAGGCCGCCCGCTCCTGTGAGGCTCTCCCTGAGGATGTCCTGCCCACTGATGCTCCCAGGGCATCTGTTGCACTCTCTGTCTTGAGGACACCAGCTCCTAGGACTCCAGTGCCAGTGCCGAGGAAGTCTGTGCCAGTTCTAAGGACATTTGGAGGACATGAGGTCTCCTCTAGTCCATGCCTTTTTTCCGGCCTCCCACCACCCACCCGTGTCATGTACGGTGGTGACCGGAACCTTCCCGGGTGTCGCCCTGAAAGAAAACCCTTAGACTTGGTTGTGCGTCCGAGTAGGGGGTGCATTATTAGGAGTCCTAGCTTCGGCTCGTACTCGGGGGTGGGGGATATGTCATGTCTGCATCAGATCCCCATTTGTTTTGCTTCTCCCCCACTAGGGGCAATTTGGACTGTAGTGTTTGTGTTGCTCTGCCGGATGGTGGAGCACTCGAAGAAGCTGTGGCTAGAGTTAACGGGCTACAGCTGTGTGGGACATTATTTAAGCTGGACTCTAGCCCATGCACTTTGGGGGGTATTTTTGGTACTTTCGCCGCATGGCCTTTGTTGACAGTTCCTACTGTGTCTGTATTACTCATGTTAACTTCTGCGTCCACTTCAGGTCACTGATGTTTGCTTGCGTTCACCTCGGATTACTCGTCTTTGCCCTCAATCGCTTGGGAATGCTTATGTTCGCTCGAGTTTGCGTCAGACCACTCGTGTTGCGGTAAGCCTGTCTTGGTTTAGCCTCGGTCTGCTTTGGTTATGTTTAATGATTTGCCTCCGTTTGTTTTGTTATGCTCTTTTTTGTTTAATAAATATCTTTATGATTACAAGTTGGTTTACCTGCGCTCGTCTCCTTACCAGTCCTACGCACCCCCTTGTGACACATACTGACTGAAATGAAATAAAAATGTAAGTAAGTAAGTAAATGTAAGAAACACTGCTTTTTTCATTTTATTTGCATTTTCCATACTGTACCAACTTTTTTTGATTTGGGGTTGTATTTAGATTGCCCCATCAAGTCATATTTATTACATTAAAATAGGATTATTAAAACAACCTTCAGCTCAAGTTGTCAGCTATCCAGAGTGACTTACAATAGTTACAATCCAAGTATTTTAGTATTTACGTAACCATAAAAGTAACTGAAACCCCATTAAGGTGTACCCAGACTGGATATGTGGTTGACCAGACTTGGGGTGCCCCTACATTACAACTAATGCCTAGTAATATACACCATCAGTCTGTGTGTCATCATAGAGAGCTTGTGTAGGTATAAATTTTTGGATTTTCCCTGCTAAGACATCTTTATGCAGTGTCCAGCTCATGTCCACAAATTCATTTCACCACAGTTCTATTTTTGCATCAATAATTAATAACTACAGATGAAATAGCCGGGCCGTAATTAATGAAACAAGTAATTATTTATGTTACGCTCCATTATTCATCTCCCTTTTTTTGTCACTGGTTCACCCACTGTTATTACATAGCTTTGTGTTTCAGCGTGGCCGGAAAATTGGCCCTTATTTTGATTTAGGCGGCGCGCCGCTCTGATTAAATCAATTCGATAAGACGGTGGCGTTAGTTCTGATTGTGTCAAAATCGGCTCTATTATTCCCCGAAACACTCCCCATGCGATGGAGAAGAGTGGATCGGCTTTGACAGAGTTATTGAGAATATGGAAATAACTCTTCCGTAATGAGCAGATGTGAGTTTGGCATCGGGAGAATCCTCTCTACCTCCCTCCACCACTCTTCTTTCCTTCCTCAGTGTATATTACCAAAAGTATGTGCACACCCTTTCAAAATGGTCATTTCTCATTCATATTCTCATCAGAAAATCTCCAAAAATGGAGTTTAGAATAGTTGAGTTTTGCTTCCAAACTCCACTGGAATTTATTTTAAACATTGGAATTCACACAAAACTGCAACTTCTTGTTGAACAAAACAGAATAACGGGACAAATCACTGTTAACAGTGGAATTCTACCAAGTGACAAGCATTACTGTATGTATCTTCAATTTGTAATGTGTAACAGCAATTATTTGCTGTGCTGCGCCCCCAGGGGGCTGTCCTTACTTTTGGGACACACTGAGTGCATTTACATGCCTTTAATAATCCAACCATAATTGGATTTATGCCCTTATCAGATTATTCAAGTGGTCATGTGCACAGCATACTAAGATCTAGAATTCAGATTAAAAATCTGATGGAGAGAGCTGGATTTTAGCTCAATAATCAGATTTCTTAGAGCATATATACTTTGACTTCAGTTTGTTTTCTCAGTCTCTGCATGCGGCATAAAACACGGTTGCCAGGTCCTCTAATTCTGAGAAACTTTGCTTCTTTTGGGCTTGTTTCCATATACCTAGTTGATTATTTCTCCAAGAATTAAATGCAGCACCAGTGACATGGCTACCACAAACTGACAAAAACGAAGACATGAAACAGTGGTGAACCTTCCCAGGAGTGGACGGCTGACCAAAATAACCCCAAGAGCGACGACTCATCCAAGAGGTCACAAAAGACCCCACAACAACATCCAAAGAACTGCAGGCCTCACTTGCCTCAGTTAAGGTCAGTGTTCATGCCTCCACCATAAGAACGGAACTGGGCAAAAATAGCCTGCATGGCAGAGTTCCAAGATGAAAAACACTGCTGAGCAAAAAGAACATTAAAGCTCGTCTCAATTTTTCCAGAACACATCTTGATGATCCCCAAGACTTTTGGGAAAACATTCTGTGGACTGACGAGACAAAAGCTGAACTCTTTGGAAGGTGTGTCCCATTACATCTGGCGTAAAAGTAACACAGCATTTCAGAAAAGAACATCATAGCAACAGTAAGATATGGTGGTGGTAGTGTCCAATTTAATATTTAAATTGGTCTGATGTTCCAAAACACTTAAGTGTGACAAACATGCAAAAATATCCTCTGAGGCTATTGGCTGGTGGCAAAGTAGAAATCCGATCACCTAAACCCAGAGCTTTACTATTATCTGATTACCCAGATGCATGTAAACTCATTAACTGAGCTTTTTTGACTTGAGGGGTGACTGGTGCTACAACGACCCCTACCCAGCCCTATGATGGACTGGTGCTCACCATAATCCCCTTTGAACCTGACCAGAATAAGTGAGTTTACAAAAAAACTACTTATCTTCTTGTGTAGTTGTACATAGGGGCCTTCTGCTTCTATTTCTGTCCTGTTTCTGCTCCTGTTTCTCTCAAGACAGTATCTTTGAGTAAAAATTTTGGTTGACTGCCACACAGAGGAGCATCATTTCCCAAAAAAAAGCAAGGCTGAAACATTTCCTGAGGAAGCTACTTTGACCATTTGAACCTAGAATCGAATAACGCCAGGTTTAACTGAATGAATATTACAAATGCATTCCTATGACATAAAGACATGGATTTGCCAACTTTGATGGAGAACTTGTTGACTTCTATAGAGCCCTGACCTTACCGCCGTCAGATACCTCTGAGATGAATCCAGCTGTGTGCCATGGCTTATTTTAAAGCAGCCTCAGAGTCATGTTCTAAAAGGTTTTTTTTTTTAAAGAGTGAAGGCTGTGAAAGCAACAAAGTGGGACAAAATACAAACTAAAACAGACATGGCTATGGGCATTAATGTCAGAAATTCACAGCTTTTGGGTACATAGTGTACATTTAGTACAGTGTGATGGACTAAAAATACTTTTAATATGAAGTGCTTCTGAAAAGCACACTTTACTTTTCCCAGGGAAGCTCACTGCTGGCTGTCTGCATCTCCGTTGCGTATAATGCGGCGTGTAAATGAGGTGTTCGGGTCACCCAGACTTTGCTAAAAGCATGATACTTTTTTACTAGCTAACAAAATTAATTATTGGCACACTAAAAAGTCAAAAGGGTTCTAGGAAATTCAGCTTTTGGTAATCATACAGTGAAAAATATTCCAATTGGAATAGGTATAGTCTGGGAGAAATAAGCAAAACTCGTGGTACATTTATTGGCACCCCTAGAAATTCTTAGAAACAACACGTAACAAAAGCATGTTTTTTCCATTGACTTTTACTTTCTAGCAGTACTTTCAAGAACTAATTCATAACTCCCTGTTCCATTGGGGTATATAATGTAGTAAGTCTTGCTCAAGAACCCAGCAGTGAACCCTGGACCTTCTGGTCCATAGGCCAGTACCTTAACCATTAAGCCACCACAGTCCCACAACCAAAGGCCACACTACTGGGACTTTGGGTGAAATTGTGTTCTATGGTCATAAAAAGTATTTCTTTTTCTATTTCAGATAAAGGTTTGAGCTTTCTTTTCAAACTGTGACATTAAATGAATTCTCCAAAAAGTGAAATTCTTAACTCTTTTTACAAATCTTGCCAACAATTGTCCACGGGACTGTGTATGTCTGATAAAGTCAAAAAGGAGACGCTGGGAGGTATTATTATAAGACATGTGTTTTTGTAGTCAACATTATCTTTCACACAAATTATACACAACAGAGTTTTAAGAACCACTGGATGGTGTCGTGAAATTGGCAAAAAAATTATAATGCGGAATGCCGAACACCTTTGTGCGTTAATTGGAAGGGGAAAGCCTTCGGCAGCTGCTGCGGTGTTAAAATGCCACTACACTGCAGACACAAATTAGGACGAGAAATGGCTCCTTCATACATATGCATTTGGAGCGAAAACTGGGATGTCTGCACAAAGTGCATGTGATTACAAATTATATTCCATTTACTAATATTTGCTCAATTATTACCCGCCTGCAAAACAGGTGCAAAAGTGGCAACGCATTATAAAGGTTGCCAGGTGCCTACGTTTCCAGCGGACTTGACTTGTTTTTACATCCAGGTCAATTTTTAGCTGTTTTTTAACCTTTTTGTGTCATTTTTCCACAACCCATCTAGTGATCTACCCCAGCACCATGGTGACCTGTGTTTGAACCCCTTCAGTGCTTTCCCACCAGGTCAGGCATCACACAGGCATTTGTCTGTGTCTGAGGGAGGGGTGGCCGGTGCTCCAACAGAGACCCTTACCCAGTCCTGTGATGGACTAGATGCTTACCTGGCCCTTGTCTGGAATACACTCTGTGTAAAGGTTCAAACATAAAAACAAAAATCCTACTTGTGTAGTTGTGCAAGTGAGCTTTCTTTTTTTTATCCTGTTTCTGCTCCTGTTTCTCTCAAGACAGTAGCTTTGAATAAAACATTTGGTTGACTGACACACTGAAGAGCCATCATTTCCAAGAACAATAACAAGACTGACACATTTCCTGAGGAAACTCCTTTGACCATTTGAACCTAGAACCGAATAATGCCAGCACACCCAGAAGTCTGAAACCCAAGGAATAACAACATACTCAGTTTTTTGAACAGATTAACAGGTTTTAAGCTGGACACACATCATTAGAAATGTTTCTCCAAAAAAATTATTGACATTAGCTTGCTAAAATGATGGATGCCGGTAATAGACTTTGCAGTCATTTATATATATACACACACACAGTATTATTATTATTATTATTATTATTATTATTATTATACTATACTTAAAATTACTGATTTTAATGTATGTATATATATATATATATATATATATAAATATATATATATATATATATATATATATATATATATATATATATATATATATATATTTATATATATATATAAATGTATTCGGCCCCCCTGAACTTTTCAACCTTTTGCCACAATTTCAGGCTTCAAACATAAAAGATATGAAATTTGTAATTTTTTTGGGAAGAATCAACAACAAGTGGGACACAATCATGAAGTGGGAACGAAATTTCTTGGATAATTTTAAACTTTTTTTAGAAATAAAAAACTGAAAAGTGGGGCATGCAAAATTATTCGGCCCCCTTGCGTTAATACTTTGTAGCGCCACCTTTTGCTGCGATTACAGCTGCAAGTCTCTTGGGGTATGTCTCTATCAGTTTTGCACATCGAGAGAGTGATATTTTTGCCCATTCTTCCTTGCAAAACAGCTGGAGCTCAGTGAGGTTGGATGGAGAGCGTTTGTGAACAGCAGTTTTCAGCTCTTTCCACAGATCCTCGATTGGATTCAGGTCTGGACTTTGACTTGGTCATTCTAACACCTGGATACGTTTATTTGTGAACCATTGCATTGTAGATTTTTTGCTTTATGTTTTGGATCATTGTCTTGTTGGAAGATAAATCTCCGTCCCAGTCTCAGGTCTTTTGCAGACTCCAACAGGTTTTTCTTCCAGAATGGTCCTGTATTTGGCTCCATCCATCTTCCCATCAATTTTAACCATCTCCCCTGTCCCTGCTGAAGAAAAGCAGGCCCAAACCACGATGCTGCCACCACCATGTTTGACAGTGGGGATGGTGTGTTCAGGGTGATGAGCTGTGTTGCTTTTACGCCAAACATAACGTTTTGCATTGTGGGCCAAAAAGTTCGTCTGACCAGAGCACCTTCTTCCACGTTTTTGGTGTGTCTCCCAGGTGGCTTGTGGCAAACTTTTTATGGATATCTTTGAGAAATGGCTTTCTTCTTGCCACTCTTCCATAAAGGCCAGATTTGTGCAGTGTACGACTGATTGTTGTCCTATGGACAGAGTCTCTCCACCTCAGCTGTAGATCTCTGCAGTTCATCCAGAGTGTTCATGGGCCTCTTGGCTGCATCTCTGGTCAGTCCTTTCTCTTGTTGAGCTGAAAGTTTAGAGGGTCTTGGTAGATTTCCAGTGGTCTGATACTCCTTCCATTTCAATATGATCGCTTGCACAGTGCTCCTTGAGATGTTTAAAGCTTGTGAAATCTTTTTGTATGCAAATCCAGCTTTTAAAACTTCTCCACAACAGTATCTCAGACCTGCCTGGTGTGTTCCTTGGTCCTTCATGATGCTCTCTGCGCTTTAAACAGAACTCTGAGATTATCACAGAGGCGTGTGCATTTATACGGAGACTTGATTACACACAGGTGGATTCTATTTATCATCATCAGTCATTTAGGTCAACATTGGATCATTCAGAGATCCTCACTGAACTTCTGGAGTGAGTTTGGTGCACTGAAAGTAAGGGGCCAAATAATTTTTGCACGCCTCACTTTTCAGTTTTTCTATTTCTAAAAAAAGTTTAAAATATCCAATAAATTTCATTCCAACTTCATGATTGTGTCCCACTTGTTTGTTGATTCTTCACAAAAAAATTACAATTTCATATCTTTATGTTTGAAGCCTGAAATGTGGCAAAAGGTTGAAAAGTTCAAGGGGGCCGAATACTTTTGGCAAGGCACTGTTCGCGTTGTGTGGGTGTGTGTGTGGATATATATATATATATATATATATATATGTGTATAGATATATATATATATGTATATATATATATATATATATATACAAATATATATATATACATAGATATATATATATATATTATATATATAATATGAATAATATACATATTATTATTATATTATTATTATTTATTCTTATTATTATTATTATCTTGATAATAATAATTATTTAATATTATACAGTATGTTTAAGAGATTATAAAGTATAAATAATGTCAAATATTTTTAAACCAATTAAATTGTGAAAAAAAAAGTTTAAAATATCCAATAAATTTCATTCCACTTCATGATTGTGTCCCACTTGTTGTTGATTCTTCACAAAAAATTACAATTTCATATCTTTATGTTTGAAGCCTGAAATGTGGCAAAAGGTTGAAAAGTTCAAGGGGGCCGAATACTTTTGCAAGGCACTGTGTGTGTGTGTGTATATATATATATATATATATATGTATACATATATATATATATACATATATATATATATATACGATATTATATATATATATATATATATATATATATATATATATATATGTATATATATATATATAATATGAATAATATACATTATTATTATTATTATTATTATTATTATTATTATTATTGATAATAATAATAATTTAATATTATACAGTATGTTTAAGAGATTATAAAGTAGAAATAATGTCAAATATATTTTAAACCAAATAATTAAATTGTGAAAAAAACTGCAATTCCTTAAAAAACAAACATTTTAACATTTTTTTAAACTATATTTGTTGGAGGTGTTAAATTCCCTGCCCGGCCGCTGCCTTTGTGGAGTTTACATGATATTCCCATGACTGCATGGGTTTTCTCAGGGTACTCCGGTTTTCACCCACATACCAAAGACAAGTGTTAGGTCAATTGGAATCTCTAAAGGGTCCCGTTGTAGCTGAGTGTACGTGTGTGTGTGTTGGCGCCCTGTCTAGGGTAGGCCCTCGCCACCTTGCATTGGTTAAATGAGTAAAAGAAATGAATGAATTTTCTGTTTCACATTTTGACCCTGGTTAGGGTCACATGAGCGTCCCCATGTCTTAAGAATCCATAATATTTAAGTTTAAAATACATATTCTATGTTCCCAAGTTGTCACTCAGTCTTGTTTCCCTAATATTTTCCAACTTCTGAAAATTTTGGGACATACCACATGTTACATGTTCAATTGGAAGCTGTATCAGCTGGATCTTCTGAAGATCATGGGAAGACCAAAAGTAATGTCTCTCTCTTTTTTCATGTATATTTGATGATATTATAAGTATGACTGAGAAGGTCCGTCTCAACTTACTATCCTGGTTTGTGAAATCATTAGAATGTGCTATGTGCCCTAATGCTATTAGTATGGATGCCATGTGATTCCATTTTAAGCATTTGCTAATTCTGTGCTGAAACTCAGTCCTGTTACTCTTTATATAAGTAACAGAAACAGGAGAGACCATGCATAAATAATAGAAAGTTGGCTGAGATTGAACCGTCCTCATTATGAATAGTTAAACGTGTTGTTAGATTCAGTTTCGAAAAAATGTAGAAAACTAATTTTAAAGCGCTACAACAAGCAAATGGCACCCATTCGGCAAAATGACTGGCATAGGCTTTGGAGGGCAGAAATTTGATGAACTGACTGATGAACTTGATGGAGTTTGAGAAACACAACACTTTCTACTGCCACTGCTTGTCTATGGAGATTCCATGCCTGTATGCTATGTTACAGACCTTTTAGGAGTGAGCATGGCTTAAAATGCAGAGTCAAACCTTTGGCCATGTAGTCTATCAGGAACCTTCTTAAAGTCAAATAACTAAAAGTGGGCTAACTAGAGCAACACTGCAGCACCGAAAGCCCTCACATTGGCTTTTTTCCCATGTGATTTCATTATCTTGTACATTAGTCCTAACACACAATGTCACAATGTGCGAAATATGAACATTACACAATTATAAGTGTACTAAAAGCTCTGTAAAATGTGTGTGCAAGTACCACAGGTATCTGGTTTTCCTATAGTGCATTCCATTAAAGATCTTCATTTACTGACTTGGGCTTGACCAGGCTACCTCATCCAGTCTGCCCTAATTACATTCCCATCTCTTCCATTTACCTTCCATTCAAACATCTCTATTGCAAACAGGAAAGCAGGAAAAAATCCAATCCAATATTCCAATCAGATGTTTCTTGTGGAATGACTAAGAGAGCAAGAGAGAGAGAGAGACAGAGGGAGAAAGATGCAAATGGACCGAGCTAATGTGTGAACATATGTTTCTCTGTCATTAGCTTTTCCATTATCACTTATGAGAGACGTGACTGATTTTGTTGCTTACAGGCGACGGAGGCTCTAATGGTAATTTCATCGTGGCTCACGTAAACAGGTTGTGTCATAAAAGTTTTCTGTAGACAATTTAAAAATGGAATCAACCAGCCAGGACATGCTACCAGTTCACACATAGGAATCTCACTACATATTGCAAAACCACATTTCAGTTTGATTGTATTTATGTAGCACTTTTTAACTATAGACATTGTCTCAAAGCGGCAATACAAAGAGCTGCGTCTATAATTCGTATGAGCAGTCAGGGAGGACAGTGGCAAGAAAACACACTCTGAGGTTCATAAACCTTGAGAAGAACCAAACTCAAATGAGGAATCCATCTTCTGTGTGAGACTAGATCATAGTAGTCTCTCTCTAACTGACTTTAGGAGTTTATAAAAAAAAGTATTGTGTATAAAACAGAAGACATTCAGTGTAACTCATTGAAATGAATAAGAACAATAGGTAATGTTTCAGATTCAAACCTGAGCACCAGTTCGTTTCTCTAGAGTCCACGTGTCTACATGGATCTTCATTGGGTAGGCCGGTTGTCTCCCACCACACAATCAGCAAATAAAAATATGATCCACATATTAATTATTTTCTTAGCCGATCAGGGTCAATTTCATCAATCAACCTGGGGGCTCGTCCGGGATACGAGGCAAGGAGAAACACTTTTGACAAATTTGGTTTTCCATAAAGTAGCTTTCTCAACAAAAATTATGCAAAATAAAACTTTTTAGCTAAATAAAGTCACATTTTATGGCCAGCATTGATGAGCGCATGTATATATGTGTTCAATTCTGAGATCCAGTTATCCTGAGATGAGATATATATATTCATAATTTTTTTTAATTATCTACAAGTTCTTGTGACAAGGCTTAGAATAGTAGTAGTAAGAAAATAACCACAATTTTGAAATTTGGCTTTCCATAAAAAGAAACAGTTTCTCATTATGTTACACAATGTAAACATAGTAGCCACTCAAGTTAAAAATTGAACATGTTAATCAATATATACTTGATTTTTTAATAGATGCTTAGTAAAGCAGCAGCAAGAACCAACATTTTTACAAATTTGGCTTTGTATAAAGGATAGTTTGTCTTTTTAGCGAAATAAAGTCAAATAACACGGATGGTGTTCATCATGTAGGTGAATACTTTTTCAGATTTTTAGATATTGTCTTTTAATGTACATGGGAATTTCCTCTAATGGGGGCACTCTTTTTCTGACACCTTCTAAAGAACAGATAAAATGAGAAAATGAATAGGTGATTTATATGTCTAATTTATTAACATATGCATATTTGTGGTAGTAGCAACAAAAAAACCAGTTTTGACAAATTTGGCTTTCCATAAATTTTATTCATTGCTAATTTGTGTTATTTTTATTTGAAAAGCTAACAGATGCATGTGTGCTGCTGCAGGTGCTATTAATACCCTCCAGACCGAATCCTGGCTGATTGGTACTCTCTAAGACAAAGCACTCCAGGAAAGAAAGAGGGCCCGGGCTGCAGTTAAATCCCCAGCAGGGGGCCACTATTTTGGCGTGCATGCCTCTGGTTTATTCCCCCTCCCTCCACCCTTCTGTCCATCCATCTCCTCTTTCCATCCATTCCTCCCCTCTGTAGCCAGAGATGGATTTGATTCACTGATTAAATAGAGGGCACTTTTACCTCCATTGTGGCCCCTCATTTGCATTCTCATTTGCATAAAGTGCTGTGTTTTTTTCACTCAGCCTTCCCCTTGTCAACGACAACATGTTCTCAGAAACAATTCTAAGATGTTTCTTTTTCACGCTTTGCCAGATGTACAGTATGTGTACTGTATCGTACATGTTTGCATATTTTAAATATACATATACAGGGGACGGACAAAATAATGGAAACCTTAAACAATATGTTAATATGAAGTTGTGTCAGGTGGGCTTGTATGACTTGGCTGGGCTTTGGTTCTCTTCAGTCCGGTGTTGCACATCCTTGCCTTAGGCTAAGGACAGAGCCGGTGTTTATTGTCAAAGAGTTTTGTGCTAATCTGGGATGTTGAGTTCTTGTTTTCCTCCGTATCATGTGCAGTCACTTAAGTTTGAAGAACCGCAGAAGAAATGCTAGCACAGGATTCCAGTATCCATTGTTTCAGATGCTGCAGATCTCGTATCTTCACAGCATAGACAATTGCCTTCAGATGGCCCCAAAGATAAAAGTCTAAGGGGGTCAGATCAGGAGAGCATTTCTTCTACGGTGTTGCTATCAGTGTGTCAAGAGTGGGAGAAGAGGGTTGCATTGACAATCCAACACAATGGGCAGCACTTTGAAAACATTTTATAAGTGGTCATAAACTTGTAAATAACTAATGAAAGAATAAAGTTCCATTAAAACCAAGCACACCATTGTTTTTCTTGTGAAATTCTCAATAAGTTTGATGTGTTACATGACCCTCTTCCCATGGTAAATAATAAAGTTGGATCCAAAATGGCCGACTTCAAAGTGGCCGCCATGGTCAACACCCATCTAGAAAAGTTTCCCCCCTCCCATATATTAAAGTGCCACAAAGAGGAAGTTGATATCACCAACCATTCCCATTTTATTTAGGCGTATCCATATAAATGGCCCACCCTGTAGTTTCTTTATATTCTATGTTACATTATATTCTCCACAATATTGCATTCATTAATTTTCTTATCTGAGTAATCCTGATCAGGATCAAGGGAGAGTCAGTGCCTGGCCAGCAGCACAGGGCACAAGGCAGGAAGAACCCTAGAAAGGGCTCCAATCCATCACAGAGCACACACACTCACACACTAGGGCCACCTTAACATAATCAATTAACCTAACACGCTTGTCTTTGGACTGTGGGAGGAAACCAGAGTACCCTGAGTAAACCCACGTGGACACGGGGAGGACATGCAGACTCCACACAGAAAGGACCCAAATTGCTCCATCTGGGATCAAACCCAGGACCTTCTTGCTCTGAGGCGACCCTGTTAACCACTGAGCCACAGTCCCTCCCTATTATTGCATTTTCTCTTTAATTTCATTATAATCTGTATTTCATGTATAACATTTTCTTTTTATTATCTATCTATGCACTTAAGCCATTATCATAAATGTATCATTTAGATCTTTTCGTTTATTTCTTGCTCATGACATCTAGGCTGCCCAATGACGTTGGGTCCCTTTATGAGTCTTGGTTCCAAGGATTCTTTTTCATCACACTTAGGCAGTTTTTTTCCTTTCCACTGTTGCCAGCTTTCTCAATTGGAGCTGTGGGCCCAGAGAGTTGTAAAGCTGCTTTGAGACAATGCTCTAGTGTATGAAATGCTATACAAATAAAGCTGACCTTGAATTTAAATGGATTGTGGTTCAATGTTGGATCATTTCATGCGCAGTAGGGTGAATCTGGACTTAATATGGGCTCATATTTGTTGGCAAAACAACAACATGTTGTTGTATGTGAATGGGACTCCAGTACATCATCGGCCACATCACTACACCACCCGACCATCACCTTGCAAGCCCAGGTCAGGGCCGGATGCAGACTGCTTTGACTGGGGATGTACAGTGGTACTTGAAATTTTGTGAACCCTTTAGAATTATCTATATTTCTGCATAAATATGACATAAAACATCTGGTATCTGGTGTGACCCCCCCACCCCTGTGCAGCAATGACTGCAACTAAACGTTTCCTGTAACTGTTGATCAGTCCTGCACACCGGCTTGGAAGAATTTTAGCCCATTCCTCCATACAGAACAGCTTCAGCTCTGGGATGTTGGTGGGTTTCCTCACATTAGCTGCTCGCTTCAGGTCCTTCCACAACATTTCGATTGGATTAAGGTCAGGACTTTGACTTGGCCATTCCAAAACATGAACTTTATTCTTCTTTAACCTTTCTTTGGTAGAACGGCTTGTGTGCTTAGAGTCGTTGTCTTGCTGCATGACCCACCTTCTCTTGAGATTCAGTTCATGGACAGATGTCCTAACATTTTCCTTTAGAATTCTCTGATATAATTCAGAATTCATTGTTCCATCAATGAACATAACGATTTTATTTTAAACCAAAAAGTTCTATCTTGGTCTCATCCATCCACAAAACATTCTTCCAATAGCCTTCTGGCTCGTCCACGTGAATCTTTACCAAACTGCAGACGTGCAGCAATGTTCTTTTTGGAAAGCAGTGGCTTTTTCTCCTTACAACCCTGCCATGCCACACCATTGTTGTTCAGTGTTCTTTCTGATGGTGGACTCATGAACATAAACATTAGATGGAGAGAGGGCTTCAGTTGCTTAGAAGTTACCCTGGGGGTTCTTTGTGACACTCGCCAAACTATTAACACGCCTTGCTCTGGGAGTGATCTTTGTTGGTCGACCACTCCTGGGGAGGGTAAGAATGGTCCTGAATTTCCTCCATTTGTACACAATCTGTCTGACTGTGGATTGGTGGAGTCCAAACTCTTTAGAGATGGTTTTGTAACCTTTTCCAGCCTGATGAGCATCAACAACTCTTTTTCTGAGCTCCTCAGTAATCTCCTGGTACGGTACGGTACATGTGAGTGGGGTCTAGTTTGCTGTAGTGGGTATACTAAACACAGCTCGAGGGACATGGCAGAAGTCTGGGGGGTGTAGCACAACTTTGCACACCTCTGTAACCCTGCCCAGGATTCGAACCCTCAAGAAATGGTGTTTCCAGCAGTTGACTCATAACTCCAAAGCCAAAGAAGATATTAAGTAGTTGTTCAGAAATGAATGGCTTGCTAATAGTGCATTAGTATGACCAAGAAATCTTTCACATTTAAGTTGTTTCGATCGAATGCAGGTGCTACCAAAGCAAACAGAACGGCAAAAAATGGCGACGCAGCCATGCGTGAATAAATTGCGCAAAAAGAGCTTACTTTCAGGCACCGTTTTACTGCCTGTTCTGCTCCTCAGGCCTACTTTTGCAAGTGTCACCCCCCTTCGCTTGGTTATTAGCATAGGAAAATAGCAGAGGAGGCAATTCAAGAATGAAAAACACACACATTCACATCGCTCTACCTGACTGAACACACAGATGAGATGAGCTGTGCTTCCCCTGTGTATACAAACACGCCTGGCTAGCCACACTCTTTTACCCAAATCTCCTCGACACGCCGAAGAGTGCTGAGTCTAATAAAGGCGAGTGGGGCGGGGGGTGCATTTGATTCATATCCATATTTCATTAGAGCTGACAGTGACAAGAAGACGCGACGACATCCACTTTCTCCCGCTTCTTGTTGCTGTCGCTCCCTGCCAGGCTCATCCATATTGCTGTGCATTAGAGCAAGAGGAGTCATTACAGTGTGGGAGGGTAAAAGAGTTTGCTCTCTCTCTCCTGAAACATGCCTCAGTCTGTCTTATGCTGAGGCACTGGCAACGTGCTGCTGTGTGGTTTTTTTGGGACCGTAATAGCGGGCTGGTGCATTTTAGGATAGTCATGGCCCAGTGGTTAAGGCTCTGGGTGACTAGTCAGAAGGTTGTACGTTCAAAGTCGTTCTGTAAATGTACATTAATATTTGTCCCCATGTGGTGCAACTGAATTTCATCGAATTCAGAGTCCAGATTGCTGAGGAATACTAGAGAACATAATGGCCTTGCCCCTGTCCTCCCTACAAACCAGTCCACCACTGGCTACACAAAAAGCCAAAAGTATTTAGACACGTAGACACCACTTCTAATGATGATCTCTGGTATTTCAGCCACACTCAAAGCTAAGGGGGTGATCAATATGAAGCATACAGGCATGAAATCACCATATTCAAACATCATGCATTTTCATACCCAATAGGTGTTGAAATCAGTCCACAGAAATACTGACCCATGTTGACACGATATTATATGGAGGTACTGACATGCTCTGAACAGCCCGTTCCCACCTCGTCCCAGAGATGCTCTATAGATTTAAGATCTGGGACTGGGAAGGCCAGAGAAGCAAGTAAAAACCCACTGTCACGTTCCTTGATCCAATCCATTACTGCCCAACCCTTGTGGCATGGTGCATTGTCCTGCTAAAAGTGTCCTTCTGCCATAGGGTAAACAACTGCCATGAAAAAATGAACTAGATCAACCACAATGCCATAATTTCCATCCATAGGTATCAGAGGCCACAGGATGTGCCAAGAAGTCTTCCCACACCATTACTCCACCTCCACCATGTTAGTTAGAGCACCAGCATTCACTGTACGCCAACTGTTTGTCAAAACGATTCCTCCTCTGACCTTTCGTCAATGAGTTGTTGACGTCCCATTTGCTGGATGTTGTTCCTCAATCACACCACTCTTGATATACTCCCGACGCTGTTGCAACCTCACCAGGTTGTTTATTTTTGAAATACTGGCCCTGGCCAGTCTACCACCAGTGACCATGCTTCATTTGAAGTTACTCGGATTGCTGGATGGATTTTATGGTGCACTCCATGGTCAGGGGTCTAATTTCTATACAGGGAAGCGCCAAAGAAAGGACAGGTGTCTCTAATAAAGTGGTCATCTTGTAGTATCTACTCCAGATTTGGCACAGTGTGACATAAGTACACCGGCCACTCGCAGTCACTGCAGTTGGGTCTCTTTTTGTCCCCCCAAGGGTTCCTCCTCATCACATTTAGGAGGTTTTTCCTCGCCTCGCCACTGTCGCTATAGGCTTTCTCCATTGGGGCTGTGAGCATAGACATTTGTAAAAGTGTTCTTCCCTGTGGATGATGTTGGGGAGGACTTTTGGCTTCTACCAAGCATTCGTCTAACTATATTTCTTATTCCCTTCCTCAGGGGTCCAGGTATGGTGTTTTATACACCAAGAAATGCTCAATACAGATAATGCTAGACAGATATGCATGTTTGCATGCATCCATTTGAAAACATATTGCAGGATGCACAACACATCGTTAAAAGCACACCTCTGGCCCTGTCTGGCCCTAAAGAGGACTCCCAAACATTTTCCCTCGTTAACAACACAGTGGATGCGAATGCATCAGATATAATGCTGATGTATAAATAATGGTACGTGCACAACCCACAGTGGTGATGAAACAGGCTTTTGAAGAGCATCTACTACACACTGCACTTGTTCAATCTTCGAGCAGAAGCAGGTTCCCCTAGGGACCAAACAGAGAGAGAAAGTGAGAAAGAGCGCGAGAGAGGCCTCGCAACCCTCCAGGCTAAATCAGGCATCAATAAGGCTCTCTTGGGTGAGCGGATGCATTATTTAAAGCTGGAGAAGGTGGAGGATAGGGCCGCGACTCAATCCCGCACTTAACGCGCGTACGCGTAAATCACAGAGCAGCCACTCTCGGGGAAGGACGCAAAGCAGCTCGGGACCGATCCAGCAGAAACGCGGGCTAAAACGAGGAATTGCCCAAATGAGGAAAAAACGAAGAAGGGCTCGCGTGCGGGCACAGGCGTCAGCTTTGAACAGAAAGCATCTGCAGCACAAAGAGCGGGGAAAAAAATGAATAGAATGAAAAACTCCTCACCTTGATCCTTCACTTTTTCCATTCTGTTGAACAACAACAAACCCAAACATGGACAAACGAGCGCTATTAAGCGCTCAGAACAGCAGCACTCTTCAAAGTCTCCAATAATGCCAGGAGGACAGAAAAAAGCGCCCAGGCACACCGAGAAAAAGAAACATAAAAGGTTCCTAGCAAAGATTAAAGCAGACGAGTTCTTGGCTGCTCTTAACGCGCCGTAATGCCCGGGCTTCGAAATAGATATTAATTATGAGCGGGTCTGAAAGAAATGCAGCAGGCGCTTTGAAGCAAAGCTAATCCTCAGAAGCTCCTGCTGATACTGTGATGTTGCATAAGAATATTTTGACATAATGGGAACAAAATAAATGGATCTCTTTTCCCTGCAAATGGGCTGTTTTTGTATCAATAATTACACTCAGGTGAAGAAACGTACTATCTGATAAGCACAGGTTTGAACTGAAAGAAGGGGCGCTTGTTAGAAAGCACTTAGGACACACAAAGCCCCGAGCCAGGCCGCCGATGTTCAGCGTCCGCGCAAAGATTACAGGTCTGATCTTCAGCCAAGACGCAGCAGATAAACACAGTTCTGCTTAAGCTAACAGCACACAAACATACTTTGTCATGCATTTAATGAACTCAGCTTTCCATTAATGAGATGGGATTGGAGGTGTGGGTTGTAGAGGTGCAATGCCTACAAAAAGCCACCCAAATCTATATCTGGACTGGTGATATGTAAACACCTCCAGTATATCCTCTACTTTTGGCACAATGTCAAACAAGTATACCGGACACTTGCTATCAATGTGGCTGGGTCGCTGTTTGAATCTTGGTCCTCCCAAAGCTTCTTCACATTTTGCATGTTTTTCCTTGCCACTGCCGCCTTACTGGTCACTGCGGCTGTCATAATTGGGGTTGTGGGCTTAGATATTTGCTTTATTCTAAAAGGGACTTTGAATGGCTTGTGGTTAAATCTTAAAATAAAATGCTGCCTGTACCATTATGGATCCTCCGCCATACTTAACAGTTGACAGCAGACGTTTTGGGGTCTTTTGGTTTTGTCCAAGCATTAATCTAGCCAGCCATTGCTTTTTCTTTTGCTCAGGGACCCAGTTGTGGTGTTTGGTACAAAAAAAAACTAAATCTGTACAAAAACAGTCAGTTCATGTCATCTACAGTACTCTGCAAAAGTTAGGCATTCTATATCTTTCAGTTTATATTCTGCTTATTTTTTATTCCAGTTTTAGTGCTTACTGCACATTGTGGTTCTACAATTACACACTGTAGTCCGTCTGTTTCTCTACATGCTTTGTTCATACCCTTTATTCTATTTTCTAATGGTCAGACTCCCACAGGACCAGATACGAGTGGATCAGAATGGAGCTCTAAACAACCTCAGTATCCCCTCAGAAAGCCGATTCATCCAATCAGAAAGCCCCCAGCTGCAACGCAAAATTACTCTGACATCATCATCATTAAGAGTAGGTAGGGTCTCAATATATAGGAATGAGGTAAAGGTTTTCCATTTAAAAATAAGGGGATTAAGCTTCCGCTCTTCAAACCATTTCCCAAAACGAGGCTCATTGCGATAAGTTTGTGTGTATGTGTACCTGTATATAATGACCTGAATCAATGGTCCATCCATCACGCTCGAAAGTTTTTCAGAACGCTGCATTCTTTCAGCCTCAGCAGGCCAGGTCTCATCCACTATCGAATGCCCATTGCATTTATCTGCATATTGACTAGGGAAGGATGAGAGGTGTCATTGTAATCTCATTAGAGTGGCCCTGTGTTTCCCACCGATAGCCTCTGACCTATTGATTAGCATTCTTTTCTCACCATCATCCGGTCTCTGTGGGGAGTTCATACTATCGTCCATTAGCATCTCACTCAAAGAAACAAGCCAGTGTAGAGAAAGAATTACCTCATGATTTACAACAAAATCTGACTTCAATATCTCTCTCTGTGTCCCTCAATCTCTCTTTCTCATATATGCCTCAGAAAAACAGCCCCAAAGCATGATGTTTCCAGCATGGTGTTCTTGGAATGCAACTCAGCATTCTTCTTCCTCCAAACATGACGAGTTGAGTTTTCACCAAAAAGTTCTATGTTGGTTTCATCTGACCACATGATATTCTCCCAATCCTCTTCTGGATCATCCATATGCTCTCTGGCCAAACTTCAAGCTGGGCTGGACCATGTACTGGCTTAAGCAGGGGACACACCTGACAACTGCATGATCTGATCCCTCTCGGCGTAGTGTGTTACTGTGGTAGACTTTGTTACTTGGTCCCAGCTCTCTGCAGGTCATTCATCAGGTCCATCCGTGTAGTTCTGGGATTTTTGCTCACCGTTCTCATGATCATTTTGACCCCACGGGATGAGATCTTGTGTGGAGCCCAAGATTGAGGGAGATTATCAATGGTCTTGTATGTTTTCCATTTTCTTACAGTTGCTCCCACAGTTGATTTATTCACACCAACCTGCTTGCCTATTGTAGATTCACTCTTCCCAGCCTGGTGCAGATCTACAATTTTCTTCCTGGTGTTCTTCGATAGCTCTTTGGTCTTGGCCATGGTTGAATTTGGAACCTGGCTGTTTGAGGCTGTGGACAGGTGTCTTTTATACAGGTAACGAGGTCAAACAGGTGCCATTTATACAGGTAACGAATGGAGGACAGAAGAGCTTCTTAAAGAAGAAGTTACAGGTCTGTGAGAGCCAGAAATCTTGCTTGTTTGTGGGTGACCAAATACTTATTTTCCACCATGATTTACAATTAAATTTTTTTTAAATCCTACAATGTGATTTCCTGGATTTAGTGTACCTACGATGAAAATTACAGACATCTCTCGTCTTTCTAAGTAGGAGAACTTGCACGATCAGTGGCTAAATACTTTTTTCCCCACTGTACATTTACAGCATTTACATACAGGTGACACTAAAACAGATCATACACATGATACTTTTTACTGCAAGGTGTGAGCTGGTCCATGGGTACAAGTTAAATCTAGACCTAGATGTCTCTCAAAGTAGTCAGTAACAACATTGGCCGAGCCCTCAGTGATTTCCCCGATCTTGGTATTTTTTCCAGCCCATCTATTTCACAAACCCTGTTTTGCTCACACTGTTTTGTTTACTGATCACACAAAATCTCTTCCAGAACAGTGACTACAGCAGTTTTAACCACACACACACACACACACCCAAACCCACGCAGGTTTTGTGTTACACACTTGATTGGGGATTTGCATGCCTGCAAACACACACACCCACACACTCAGATTTCAAGAGGTCCTCAGATTACTGGAAGAACCTCGGAATATACAATGTAGCCGCATGTAACGTTGACTGAATGAATGACATCTGGTGAATAACACAATTCTGCTGCCACAACACACACACACAGAGCCCACTTTCAAAACTGGATATTATGTGCATAGCCAAAGATTGGTGATTAGTTTTTGCGTATACAAAATCCTCTCATTTACAAAAAAAAAAAAAAAAATCTATTAAATCATTAAATCTATTAAAATTCTATCATTCTAGTAGCCAAAAAAATGCGATCCCCTTGACAGTAACTGTATTTCTGCATGTGTTCACTCAAGTTGACTGATCTTTATCCAAGTCCTAATAATAGACACATTCAGCTTACACTAATAACACACAGTCATACCTTTATTGAACCCATTCAGTCCATGCTGGAACATTTATATTGCCCTCTGAGCTAAGAGCTTCTCCTGAAATCAGGTGTTCCAATGAATGAGTTGAGACTGGAGGAGTGGACTGTAGTAGTTCTGTACCCTGTGAAAAGCACACAAAGCCTCAGCCTTTCTCTTCTGAATTGTAGAGATACGTGACTGGAAAAGAGTGTTTTGAAGTTTGTCAGTTCACAATAACACTGCTACGCCTGTATTGCTACTCTCCCTCTGAGAGGGTGTCCTGCAAAGATCTCACCAAGAGAACAAGGCAGGGTTAGGAAGGAGATTAAGAAACCAATGGTAACAGCAAAAGACATGGGGAAATTACTATAGGTAAATGCTGAGCAAAATGATTTTCATCAAAAGCAGCAATGATAACTGCGCTGTTATTAAAGATTCTCCACGAGCTACTTTTATGGAATGGCCTACACTGTTTCTGGCTTCTGTTTTATGGAGGCTTTGCCTCTATAATGAACAGGGTCACCATGGTGTGTAGCACTGTAACGGCCTGAGCCGAATGGGAAGCAGGAGACGAACGCAGGTTCAAAGTAAAGGAGTGGTTTATTAACAAACAAACAAACTAAGGTAGACACAGCGAAAGGAACAGGCGAGGACTGAAAACGGGTGTATAACGAAAACGACAACGGGCCGAGACGAAAACGGGTATGAAACAAAACATAAAGCGAAAAGTGAACCTCAAGTGCCAAACCTGGGGCTGTGAGGCGCGGACGAGCATGGACGAGACCCGGAAGGCGTGCGTTTGGGAAGCCAAGACGGGAACGGCGCGTAGGGACGCAAACCGACATCAATAATCCGCAGGACGGTGAAGTGAGTGAGGGTTAAATTAGAGTGCGGGGTGATGAAGAAATGGGGAAACAGGTGCGTGGTGATGTGCCGTGCGCAGGGACGCTGGCGTGGTGGCCAGCGAGCGTGGACAGAGCCCCCCCCAAGGAGTCCGAGACGGAGCTAGGACTCCAGAAAGACCCCCTGTCGCAGTCCTGGAGGCCACGATGAGGGCGACGAATGAAGGCAGACGAGCGGAGTCGGCGAGGCGGCGACGATTGACAGCAGAGTCAGCGAGCGGCGACGCTTGGGACAGCAGGAGTCGGCGAGGCGGCGACGCTTGACAGCAGAGTCGGCGAGGCGGCGACGATTGACAGCAGAGTCGGCGAGGCGGCGACGTTGAGAGCAGAGGCGGCGAGGCGGCGACGCTTGAGAGCAGAGGCGGCGAGGGCGCGAGCTTAGAGCAGAGGCGGCGAGCGGCGACGCTGAGAGAAGAGGGCGGCGAGGCGGCGACGATTGAGAGCAGAGGCGGCGAGGCGGCGACGCTTGAGAGCAGAGCGGCGAGGCGGCGACGCTGGAGAGCAGAGGCGCGAGGCGGAACGCTTGAGAGAGAGGCGGCGAGGCGGCGAAGCTTGAGAGGCAGCGGCGGCGAGGCGGCGACGATTGAAAGCAGAGGCGGCGAGGAGGGACGCTTGAGAGCAGAGGCGGCGAGGCGGCGAAGCTTGGACAGCAGAGGCGGCGAGGCGGCGACGGCTTGGACCGCAGAGCGCGAGGCGGCGACGCGTGAGAGCAGAAGGAGGAGAGAGGAGAAGAGGGAGAGAAGATCTAGGCGGCGAGCGACGAGCTTGAGAGCAGAGCGGAGAGGCGGCGGACGCTTGAGAGCAGAGGCGGCGGACGGCGGCGACGCTTGAGCAGAGCGGATAGGCGGCGACGCTGACAGCCGAGGCGGCGAGGCGCGACGCTTGAGAGCAGAGGCGGCGAGGCGGCGACGATGAGAGCAGAGGCGGCGACGGCGGCGGAAGCTTGAGAGCAGAGGGCGCGAGGCGACGACGCTTGAGAGCAGAGCGGCGAGGCGAGCGACGTTGAGAGAAGAGTCGGCGAGGCGGCGACGATTGACAGCAGAGGCGGCGAGGCGGCGAAGCTTGACAGCAGAGGCGACGTGGCGATGTTGACAGCAGAGGCGAGGCGGCGATGCTTGACAGCAGAGGCGAGGCGGGCCGTGTTGAGAAGCAGAGACGAGGCGGCCGTGCTTGAGAGCAGAGACGAGGCGGCCCGTGCTTGAGAGCAGAGCGAAGGCGCCGTGCTTGAGAGCAGAGACGAGGCGGGCCGTGCTTGAGAGCAGAGACGAGGCGGCCGGCTGAGAGCAGAGACGAGGCGGCCGGGCTTCGAGAGCAAGAGACGAGGCGGGCCGTGCTGAGAGCAGAGACGAGGCGGCCGTTGAATGAGAGCCGGACGAGGCGGACGTGCTTGAGAGCAGAGACGAGGCGGCGTGGTTGAGAGCCAGGACGAGGCGGCGTGCTGGAGATACAGAGACGAGGCGGCCGTGCTTGAGAGCAGAGGACGAGGCGGCCGTGCTTGAGAGCAGAGACGAGGCGGCCCGGGTGCTTGAGAGCCGGACGAGGGGGGGGGGGGGGGGCGGGCCGTGCTGGAGCAGAGAGAGGCGGGCCGTGCTTGAGAGCAGAGACCGAGGCGCCGTGCTGAGAGAGAAGGCGAGGCGGCCGTGCTGAGAGCAGAGACGAGGCGGCCGTGCTGAGAGAAGAGACGAGGCGGCCGTGCTTGAGAGCAGAGACGAGGCGGCCGTGCTGAGACAAGAGACGAGGCGGCCGGTGCTGAGAGCAGAGACGAGGCGGCGGCTTGAGAGCAGGGCGAGCGGCGTTGCTTGACAGCAGAGGCGAGGAGGCCGTTGCTGACAGCAGAGGCGAGGCGGCGTTGCTTGGTAGCAGAGACGACGAGTGGAGGAAGAGCTGAGTCGGGAGACGGAGCGGCTGAAGGGCTGAGCGTGGACGACGAGCGGTGCAGAGCAGAGGTCGTGGACGACGAGCGGTTGCAGAGCAGAGTCGTGGACGACGAGCGGGCAGAGCAGAGGCGTGGACGAAGAGCGGTTGCAGAGCAGAGCGTGGACGACGAGCGGTGCAGAGCAGAGTCGTCGGACGAGAGCGTTGCCAGAGCAGAGTCGTGGACGACGAGCGGTTGCCAGAGCAGAGTCGTGGACGACGAGCGGTTGCAGAGCAGAGGTCGTGGACGACGAGCGGTTGCAGACAGAGTCGATGGACGACGAGTGGCTGCAGAGCAGAGTCGTGGAGGACGAGTGGATGCAGAGCAGAGTCGTGGACGACAGGTGGCTGCAGAGCAGAGTCGTGGACGACGAGCGGCGCAGACAGAGTCGTGGACGACGAGCGGTTGCAGAGCAGAGTCGTGGACGACGAGCGCGTTGCAGAGCAGGTCGTGGAAGACGAGACGGCGCAGAGCAGGTCGTGACGAGAGCGGCTGCAGAGCAGAGTCGTGGGACGACGCGCGCGGCAGAGCGAGGCGTGGACGACGAGTGGGCTGCAGAGCAGAGTCGTGGACGACGAGTGGTGCAGAGCAGAGGTCGGGAGACGAGTGCTGCAGAGCAGAGTCGTGGACGACGAGTGGATGCAGAGCAGAGTGTGGACGCCGGTGGTGCAGAGCAGAGTCGTGGACGACGAGAGGCGCAGAAGCAGAGTCGGGACGACGAGTGGCTGCAGAGCGAGTCGTGGACGACGAGTGGCTGCAAGAGAAGAGTCGTGGGACGACGAGTGCCTGCAGAGCAGAGTTGTGGACGACGAGTGGCTGCAGAGCGAGTCGTGGACGACGAGTGGCTGCAGCGCAGAGTCGGGAAGACGAGTGGCTGCAGAGCAGAGTCGTGGACGACGAGTGGCTGCAGAGCCGAGGTCGTGGACGCCGAGGGCTCAGAGCAGAGTCGTGGAAGACGAGATGCTTGCAGCGGGGTCTGGACGAGTGCTGCTTGTAGCGGAAGTCGTGGACGACGTGATGCTTGTCAGCGGGGTCGTGGACGACGTGATGCTTGAGAGCAGAGTCGTGGACGACGTGCTGTTGAGAGGCCAGAGTCGTGGGACGACGTGATGCCTGAAGCAGCAGTGTGCGACGACGTGAGCTTGAGAACAGAGTCGTGGACGACGTGATGCTTGGACAGCAGAGTCGTGGAGACGTTGATGCTTGACAGCAGAGTCGGGACAACGTGATGCGTGACAGCAGAGGGACGCTGGGTCTCTATGGAGGAGACAATCTCCGAACGGGTTTTCTCTGGGGGTTGCGGCCGTTAGTGAGGTCTCAGACGGGGTTCTCCGCGGAGGAGACTTGCTCAGACGGAGTCTCCGTGGAGCAGGTGGCCTTTGGAAAAGCTTCGAGGACGTGGATGGAGCCTTTAGAAAGGCTCTGGTGCCTGGAGGCAGCCACCGGAATGCAGAACCCTGGGAGGAAGCCACCGGAAACTGCAGATGTGCTGGGGCAGCCACCGGAACTGCAGACGTCCTTGGGGCAGCCACCGGAACTGCAGGAACACCCTGGAGGCAGCCACCGGAAACCGCAGACGCCCTGGAGGGCAGCCCCCGGAAACCGCAGACACCTGGAGGCAGCCAACGGAACTGCAGACGTCCCTTGGGGGCAGCCACTGGGCACCGACATCCGAGACGGCGGGAGGTGGGCACGAGTGGGGTGATGCGGACCGTCCGTGTCCCAAACGAACGCAGTGCGGGGTTGGTGTCGAGGGGAAACTGGACCGAGCGGTAACCAACATCGAGAACCAGGGGTTCTGAGGCGTGTTTGGAAACACGAACGCTAGGGAATTTGAAGGATCGGGCAAAAAACAAGAGCGACTAAAAAATGAAATTGTCGGGAGGCAGTTGGCTATGGCGCCTGGTTAGGGGGTCCGGTGGGGTAAAAGCGGGGATCCAGACACTTACCAGCCCGTGCAGACCGGACAGGGCGAACGGGTTTCTGCAGGGCGGACACACAGCGTCGATGACCGGGGAGTCCCATGGGGAGCCAAAAGCGAACCTCCAGCGCCTACAAGAATAGCTCTATGGTACCCACCCGGAGCCACCGGCCAAACAGTGGGTGGCCCAAACCAGGGCTTCACCGACAAGGTGAAGGAACAAAAAAGGATACTTTTTCGTGCTCCGATCGAAATGGTGGCAACAAAATAAGGCCTGCACTGTACCACAAATGGGGCCAGGGCAGGAGGCAGGGTCGCCATAGAAACGGCCGAAGAGAAAACGAAAAAACAAAAGAACCTGCCGTCTCCCATGTTGTACGGCGGATATTCTGTAACGGCCGAGCCGAATGGAAGCAGGAGACGAACGCAGGTTCAAGGAAAGGATTGGGTTATTAACAAACCAAACAAAACTAAGGTAGACACAGCGAAAGGAAACAGGCGGGACTGAAAACGGGTGTTATCAACGGAACCGGGGCGCAGGCCGAAAAGGGTATGAAAACCCACCCTAAAGCGAAGACCGTGGAATAACGTGCCAAACCTGGGGATGTGAGGGACGCGGACGAGCATGGACGAGACCGGACGGCGTGCGTTTGGGAAGCAAGACGGGGAACGGCGCGTAGGGACGCAACCGACATCAATAATCCGCAGTGACGGTGAAGTGAGTGCGGGTTAAATAGAGTGCGGGTGTGATGAAGAAATGAGGAACAGGTGCGTGTGATGTGACATGCGCAGGTGACGCTGGCGTGGTGGCCAGCGAGCGTGACAAGCACAGTGTAACACCCCATGAGTTATGGTAGGAATTCAAATGCAGCAATTGGAGTTTGGATGTATTGATACCAAAAATCAGAACAGGAGAAATCACCAATTTATTTAATTATTTGAAATCCTATGACTCGCATGTGTCCAAATGACTCCCATCTCAGGCTAGAACAGAAGATCAAAAACATGTGCCAACGGTGGTTTGTGGATGTACATATAAGAAAGAAGTAAGCACTAAGAAATGAAGTGTAAGTTCACTCCAGAAAAACAGGAACGAAAGTTGTAAGTGGTAGGAAATAAAAGACAGATGCCAAAATGAGTGCCAGTTTTAGCTGGGCCATGTCTTGGCCCATTCCTTTCCCCTAGAGAAGACCCTGTCTCGGTTGAAGAACGAGAAAGAACTGTTTCACCCATCTGAGGCACCATATGTTCACAGATACAGTCGACTTTTCAAACAGATATCAAGCCTTTTTCTATGCATATCAATTAGGTTTAATTAAGGTGCACCAAACACCCACGCACCTCCTCATCCAAGCCCCTGAGCAGTGTGTGAATAAGAAGTATCTAGTTACAGCCGAGGTTTGAAGGCTCTAATTGATATTCCTGTATTATCTCTGTATTCCTGGACCATATAGGCCCCGTCGGTCAACAGATGGCGTGCGTTTTAACACCTCCAGAGAAGTTCTTCAGAGATGGCTTAAAACAGAACCATTTACCACCACTGTGCTCACGTACGCCACAAACTGAATATTATCACCAAGTGAGAAGTGATTTTTTTCATACGCTTCCTGTCCCCATTTTGTTTAGCCCTGCTTCTTCTGCTGTAGATCATATCACAGCCAAAGCACTTTTACTTTGCTTGCATGATCGTCAAACCTCTCAGTATGTACTACTTTTTTATCTTTGGTCCTGTTCTAGATGACAGTGGCATCTCTGAATTAAAAAAGCAGTGTAGAAATACAGCGTTACCTCGGTTCTCGACCACCTCAGAACTTGTCAAATTCGGTTCTGGATGCATTTTGACTCAGTTCTCGTCGTTTGCTTGGTACTCGGTGCACTTGCTTAAACTTGTATGAGTTGAGCCACATGACTCGTTTCAGCTGAAACTCATGATTCACGATTCACGATTCAGTACACAGTGATTCGGCAATCCAGATTCACAACAGCCCTTGCTCAGTGAAGTTCTGCGCTGTGTTTATCGTGTTTTTCTTTATTTATCTACAGTCCTGTATTCTTAGTGCAAATATGTCTCCATGGGTCCTAAAATGATTAGTAATGACAGCCAACAGAAAGGAAATGGGAACTGAATCCTCTTGGCTTTCAGGCTGAACAGTTAGCATTAGCAGCCCTGAGTTCACCAATAGAGTAAGTGTTTTGCATTTTTGCATTTACTTTTCACTTTTAATCCATGACTCACAAGTACATGAGATTTTTCAACATTATTATTCTAATATTATTATAGGCTTTGTGTTAATGATTTTGGCCAACTATAGGTTGATGTGTTTCAAACAATAAGGTTGACTCTATGATACAGTGTAGACTATATTAAACTCATCGGCTCATGATACAGTGGTGTTTGAAAGTTTGTGAACCCTTTAGAATTTTCTATATTTTTGCATAAATATGACCTAAAACATCATCAGATTTTCACACAAGTCCACAAAGTAGATAAAGAGAACCCAGTTAAACAAATGAGACAAAAATATTATACTTAGTCATTTTTTATTGAGGAAAATGATCCAATATTACATATTAGTGAGTGGCAAAAAGATGTGAGCCTTGCTTTCAGTATCTGGGGTGACCCCCCTGTGCAAGCAATAACTGCAACTAAACGTTTCCTGTAGCTGTTGATCAGTCCTGCACACCGGCTTGGAGGCATTTTAGCTCATTCCTCCGTACAGAACAGCTTCAGCTCTGGGATGTTGGTGGGTTTCCTCACATTAGCTGCTCTCTTCAGGTCCTTCCACAACATTTCCATTGGATTAAGGTCAGGACTTTGACTTGGCCATTCCAAAACATGAACTTTGTTCTTCTTTAACCATTCTTTGGTAGAATGGCTTGTGTGCTTAGGGTCGTTGTCTTGCTGCATGACCCACCTTCTCTTGAGATTTAGTTCATGGACAGATGTCCTAACATTTTCCTTTAGAATTCTCTGATAGAATGCAGAATTCATTGTTGCCGTCCTGGCTCAGATGCAGCAAAACAGGCCCAAACCATGATACTACCACCACCATGTTTCACAGATGGGATAAGGTTCTTATGCTGGAATGCAGTGTTTTCCTTTCTCCAAACATAACACTTTTATTTTAAACCAAAGTTCTATTTTGGTCTCATCTGTCCCCAAAACATTCTTCAAATAGCCTTCTGGGTCGTCCATGTGATCTTTAGCAAATTGCAGACGAGCAGCAATGTTCTTTTTGGAGAGCAGTGGCTTTCTCCTTGTTGTTCAGTGTTCTTCTGATGGTGGACTCATGAACATTAACATTAGCCAATGTGAGAGAGGCCTTCAGTTGCTTAGAAGTTACCATGAGGTCTTTTGTGATCTCGCCAGTTATTACATGCCTTGCTCTTGGAGTGATCTTTGTTGGACGGCCACTCCTGGGGAGGGTAACTATGGTCTCAAATTTCCTCCATTTGTACACAAACTGTCTGAGTGTGGATTGGGAGTCCAAACACTTTAAAAATGGTTTTGTAGCCTTTTCCAGCCTGATGAGCATCAGCAACTCTTTTTCTGAGGTCCTCAGAAATCTCCTTTGTTTGTTCCATGATACACTTCAACAAACGTGCGTTGTGAAGAGCAGACTTTGATAGATCCCTGAGCTTTAAATAAAACAGGGTGCCCACTCCCACCTGATTGTCATCCCATTGATTGAAAACACCTGACTCTAATTTCACCTTCAAAGTAACTGCTAATCCTAGAGGTTCACATACTTTTGCCACTCACTAATATGTAATATTGGATCATTTTCCTCAATAAATAAAGGGTTCACAAACTTTCAAGCACGACTGTAGCTTTCATAAGGAGAGAAGATTATGGACATTTAGGATACTTTGCCTGGTTAATCTCATGCTAGCCAGTGAGCTACGAGTAGCAGTTCACTTCAGGCATGATTACCATGAATATGACTCAAATCCTGTCATGTCTGGCTAACAAAATAGCAAAAAACAAGAAAAGCAAGTGACATTTGGGAATATGTGTCCATTCTTCTAAGAAAGGTATCCTGTAAGGTCAGCTCAAGTCAATCTTATGCTAGCTAGTTAGCATTTAGGAATATGACTTAACACTTCCATTCAAGTGTTAATCCTGTGAAAAATATGTGAATAGCATTAACTATAAAAACATTTCACTTTTATGACTAGAACTTCCAAATCCCTGTATATCCCTGTACACAATTTGCAGAGTGGAATTAAGACACTTTCCTGGTGGCTAACAGTTGCTGCCACCCTCTTCACTTTCTACTGGTATTAAATGTTACAGTGTCCATTATGATTCATAATTCAAGACGTCAACATCTCGAACACCATGCACACTATATCCCATTGTGTGTGTTGTTTCGGCTTTAACAGTTCCTGCTGGACTATGAGGTTTTGGCATCTCTCAGAAGTTTAATCAGTGGCTTTCAGATGTCAGTCACGTGTTATACTGTCACTTCTACACAAAGCTTGAATCGCTCAGCTGTCAGCAGGGAGGGTGAGTCAGATGCCCAAAGGCAGGATCAGTTATATTATATTAGCCTCTGTTCTCTTATTCTCTACCCTGAAACATGCACTTGTTCTGTCAGAGCTCCACCCAAACCACAATGAGTTGACACCTGATGCATCCTCCTACACATTCCAGCTCTGTGAATGATTACAGAATCCGAAAAACATTGTCCTACACCCTTGGTAGCCTTAGGGCCTTCTTTGCTACACAGATCCAAAGGTTTTAATGTCATTACCAGTCTTCTAGTTCCTGTAGTAAAGCTTTGAGTAGCACAGGTTTCATTTCCAGTATCAAAGCTAACCAGGGATGTAGTTGCCATTTCTAATGTCAACAATTCCAAATCCCAGTGCTCTGCTACTAATGCTTTCATTTTAAATAGCAAAAGTCACTTTTCCGTTCGTCAAACTGAACTGAGCTAGAACAAGACCTCAAATTCTATGTTTTGGTTGGTTTTTGGGCTGGTCAGTGACTAAGGTATTTGTGTCACTGGTATCTATTCAAGAAGGACAGTTTCTTTACCAAGCACAGCAGTTCTAGTACCAAAGGTACATTTTATATTACAAGAGTAACTTCATTCCAATAAAATGCTTCAATTCCCATAACAAACCTTCCAGGTGAATTTTCAAATTTTATCTATTACCAAAAAGTTTAGTTTTAGTACCAAAGCTCCAGTTCCAATTTTCAACCATTCAGTTTCAGACCTACTCCACAGGGAACGAGGATATTTTTATAATGAGTTTCTTAAAAAAAAAATCCGGGTGACACAAGCACTGATTTAAAAACAATCTCCCCCCACATGAAAACTCAACAGCACGCCATCAAATGAAAATTCCCTCGCCATTCGGTAGCACTTCGTTTTCAAAGTTGTCCCACCAGTTACAGGTCCAGCTGGGTCTCGTCCAAACGTTGGCGGCACTTTTTACACAATCACATCATGTAAACAAAGGAGATAATGCTCATGATGTTCCAAGCCAAAAAACTCCTGTCTGTCATCAGTGAAAACAGAGAACATCTTCAACCTGGGCGAGGCCTGTTTTCAGGAACCTAAAATGCAGTTTGTGTGGCCAAAGAGCTTTGAAAAAAAATGCAGTATGTATGGACTAGGCCTAACAAACTGCAGTTAGCACAAAATCTTTCTTTTCCAGTACCAAATTTCCAGTGTGAAATGCTCATGTTCCAGCACCAAATACACCTGTGTAATCACCAGCTGCAGTTAGACACGCCCAGTTAGTTTTTTCAAACGTCAATATTTTTAAAGTAAAGTCTATTTTGTGAGTCCATTTTTCCAGGACAAAGCCAAATTAAATTCCAAGGGTTGGCTCCCTTTTGGTCTGGTTCCAACTCCTAACGTATGTTGGAACCAGTCCTTAATGCCCATCCAAAAGCACATACTAGTATTTTAAAATGTGTTCCAAAATATGGAGTGCAGTAGTATGTGGGTTTGGATGCAGCCTGAGCGTCTTTTATGTTAATTAACGTTGTGTGTTTGGCATGGTCGTCGCTCGTTCACTTGGGCATTGGGTCGACGTGAGATACTCAGGGTTGAACGGTTAGGGCAGCACTTGCGAGGTTATATAATGGCTTGTGGTCAGAAAAGATGGCAGTTGGTTGCTTTTGGCTAACGCGAGTCACATTGATCTTATAAAGTCAGTCGTGTCCTCCAGCTGCCTCCCACATGCTCGCATTGTTCATTTAAACCAAACAGAGTTGGCAGAACTTTTCAACTGCGGTTGCCCTTTTGTCATAACAGCTGCCATGCCTGAGGATGTGTGTATGTGTGTTTAACCCAATACCCTCTGACTCACTGCGCATTTTCAATTCCCTGTTTAATGCTCAATACGCTATCGCCATCGTGACAATGGACGTTGACCAGGTTTATTGTGAGGAACCTGTTTGAAAGACCTCGTTCGAAGGACTGTAGGTGAGTCTTACACCATTTGGCTGCCACAATATCATTAGGCACCTGTTTACTCGGAGATTATCCTGAAGCGCATTGTCCTCAACCTAACCTGCAAGTCATGACACGAAAGCCAGACTCGAGAAACGCTCGTGTTGACTTTGCTCTCATATTCTACTCTGTTCAAATGTCAACTGTTTATTTGGCACTGAAAGTGTTCATTGTTTCTTTTTTTGTCTGCAGTTCTTTATTCCCTTTCCAAAGATGAACACACCTGGCATATGGGTTGGAATGGGCGTACAAAATAATTTCACATTTCACGAGTTTTTAGTGCTTAGTCATTCACTGTAGATGATGGAAAAGCTATTGACTTCACTAGAAGTTGGTTGAATGGAATGAGATTGGACATATGGCTTGAAGGGATGCCCTGTCACGGGATCTCAAAGATGTGAACCATAACCCAATCAAATCATGTTCAAAACAGCTTTGAAGAAGTATTATACAGACAAACTAAATCTGAAAAGGCCACAAAAGCACTTCAAAAGACAAGGGCTCATCAATCCAAAATAAGACAAACTGTCAACAAATGGAAGAGATTTAAGACTGTTCTGACCCCCCCCGAAAAGTGGGCCAAAAGTATCCATCACAGCATCATAGCATAGCATCTGTTTAAATGCTTCAGTTTGGTAACAAAGCTTCCAGTTGCAGTTCCAGTACCAGTAACAAGGTTAATGTTCCAGTACCAGATCTTCAGTTCAAGTCAAAATTATTTTAGTTATTAGGTGTCCCGGGCAGCACGGTGGCTCGGTGGTTAGCACTGTCACCTCACAACAAGAAAGACCTGGCTTTGATCCCAGGTGAAGCGGTCTGAGTCCTTTCTGTGTGGAGCCTTCCCAGGATTAAGCGGATAAAAAAGTGAATGAATTAGTCGTGCCAAGTTATGGCCATAATTGACTGTTCCAGTAGCAGAGTTCAAAATTCAGGTATCAAAGGTTCCAGTTTCAGTACCAAAGTGTAGCTGCTGTATAAAATGCTCGTGCCATAGTACCAAAATCACCAGCTATAATACTACATATAACTGTTTCTGGGACTGTAGTAGCCTAGCGGGTAAGGTACTGGACTATGGATCAGAAGGTCCAGGGTTCAAATCCAACATCTGCCAAGCTGCCACTGTTGGGTCCTTGAGCAAGGCCCATAACCCACAATTACTTGGATTGTAAGACTGTATCAATTGTAAGTTGCTCCGGATAAGGGCGTCTGCTAAATGCTGTAAATGTAAATGTTTCACTACTAATTGCTACAGTTCCAGTTTCCAAAAAACATCCAGTTGCAGGTGGTTTGATTATATGTCAAAATTTCCAGCTCCAGTGGCAAGGTCCCTTTTTCTGTAGAAAAATAAGGTGTTTCAGTACCAGGTTTTACTTTTATTTTATTTTGGTACTAATAATTCCAGCTCCATTGCCAAATGTTAAAGCTACAATGCCTAAGATTCCATAGTGACAGACACTAGGGTTCTAGTATCAAAGCTTCCAGGTCAGGTGCCAAAAATTCTAGTTCCAGTACCATCATCAGACCCACCTTAGTGGGGCATGTGCCCCAGTAAAATGTTGCTGTGCCCCTCTAACATTACGGGGGTAAAAAGCCAATTTTATCCTGAACTGCTGAACAGAACTACAGCACATGCTACACAAATTCACCACAGGCACTGCATTTCCCATAAGGCCCCAGAATGTTTCCAACTTTCAGTCTGAGCCAGTTCCTTCATTGTTTCTCATGGAGTAATAGACAACAGCAAATATGTAAAAGAAAGTCAGCCACACTGCGACGAAGGTAATGAGAGCTCACAGCTATATGTTTAGTTAATGTGGTGAATAAAAAATCTTTAGTGTTAATTTGTTCTTGATTTCCATGGCATGGAGTAATGCCCACTTTAGTGTTAATCCCTACATTTTATAGTGTTTAACTGTCTTATTTGTTATGCACAGATGTGGCCCTATGACTGATTGGCAAGTATTAAATTCTGTGCCCCAGTACAACAAGTAGTCTAGAAACTTTATATGTACCAAATATAAGAACTGTAGCTATAATGTCCAAACAAAATAAGGGAATAAACACTCCCATCTTGCCCTATAGCGGCATAAGTGCACCCTAATGATTAATATCACTACTCTGATTACCCCAGTGAACTTCTTCAGCCTCTAACATCCATTTAATCCCCAGCAATGACAGTCTAAATTATTGCCTTAATCCTTCAGGCATACTGCCCGAAATAATTAGCTTCCATTACTCCTCCACAGCTTTCTGTTACTGACTCATTTCTATCTGGTCTCAGAAAAGTTCTACTCCACTCCAGTCAGAGCATGTGATATCAGCACTTGGAGTGGCCACTGAAAGATAAAAACAGCTTCTCTGTCCAAGGTCAGTCTGCTCTCTGATTATCTAACATCAGAGAAGGTGCTTGCTGAAAACAGTTTTCTTAAAAATCAGCGCATGCATGTTAGATCCGGTTGTGCCAGTTGTGTTAGTAGACACACTTTAATTAAAGACAGGATTTTAACCAAAATGTAAACAATAATTAAGTTTGAATATACAGTAAAGACAGAGTACTGTGCAAAACTCTTAGGCCACCATTACATTAGATATACTGTTTTATAACAATGGTATAGTGACCATATAGAATTAATTCTCAGTTTCCTTATTAGAATACAACCAGTATTAAAGACTGAAAAAACAACTTCTATAGGCTACAGTGGTAAGTATTTAGTGTGGCCTCCCCTTACACTTGAGCAGTAGTAGCATCTGGTAGCTTCATCAGGATACCAAGTTGACCCTTCCACAGTAAGAGGAAGCTTGAACAGGAAGGTCTTTTTGGTAGCGTAACAGCCAAGACACCACGTTTTCAGAAGGGGAAAAGGGTGGAAATGCTAAGATATGCTAAAGCTCACAAAGATTGGAAGATCAGTGGAAAAGAGGATTATGAAGTGACCATCCAAGTTGTTGGGTCCAATAATCAACAATATGTCATATATTGTCATTATACCGTTGCTAAAAGAACAAATCTAATGTTGGCCCAAGACTTTTCCACAGTACTAATGATATTCCTGAGGAACTGCTGGCACTGTGGCAAGAAGAAAAGCCAGTGGAGGGAGTGTTATACAACCTGGGGTCCACAGCCTATCAGAGGGGTGCCAAAACATCACAGGAGGAGCACAAGGCTTTGTCTGCTCTGATGTGCTCTGAGATTGTCAAAATACAGTTTGCACATGTTAAATAAAATTAAAATAACACACTCACTGGAAAAAATCTTTATTTTAAATTACTTAAAATATATTTTTTAAACTTTTTGGCTAAATGTTTAACCCTCTTGAAAATAGAAAAGGAGCCAAAATGAAAAAGAGGGGGAGCTATAAAAGGAACCCAGAAGAAAGGGGAGAAACCCATAATTTACTTTCATTTTGCCAGAGCAACTTACAACTGATCTTACAATGTACAGTCCAAGCTATCGTTGGTTAAGAGCCTTGCTCGAGGACCCAGCAGTGGCTGCATGGCATCCTGTGTTGGGGATTGAACCCTGGACCTTCTGACCCATAGTCGAGCACCTTAAACATTGTGTCACCACTGTCCTAGTGTTCTTCTGGGACACCCTGGATCCTCTTTAAGAAGGATAATGCGTCCTGCCACCCTGCACACGTAATCCTTGAGTGGTTTGGGAAACATGGCAATGTTTAAGGTGTCGCCATGGCCTCCAAATTCCCCCGGTCAAGCATCAGTGGGATGTAGTGTATATAATTACAGGACATTAGGAACCTACTACTAAGGTCTTGATGTCGGATAGCAAAAGACAACTCACTACAGAATCAAGGTATATAATGGACAAGACTAACATTAAAATGAACTTTAGATGAATTTATTTGCAATTGAATTTACTACATACATTTTCAAAAGGGTTTTTAACATGAGGAGGGCAAACCTGTTGGACACGTGAACAGGTAAAGAGTGGTACTCTCGTGGACGACTACGTCGCCGAACCGTCACCCACTTGCCCTGCTGCGAGGACTCTGCCGGGGCTCTAACTTCACCTGTGGCATCCAGATCTGCTAAGCTAGGAGCTGAGCTAGCCTTCTCTAATGTCTGGATGCGCGCCTCTAAAACTACAATCATGAAACTTACCCGAGAATGGACTCTAAAGTAGCAGCATACATTTGGTTAGCTAGCAAAGTAAGGCAGCGGCTTAACTAATGGTTTTCTATACTAGTGAAATATTCTTAACCTTAATTGTTCAATTTCAACTAGTCATATTCAAACTGAAAGCAGTGTACAGCAATCACAATAACAGGGACATATTTATAATAACTCCTACAGCGGCATGCATTAATAAAGAACCTATTATATACACTATGCTCTCCTAAGGTCATGAAAGTAGACACATTTTAGCAAAGCACAGAGAGTTGTTTGTGTCCTTGGTTGTTGTCAGTGAAGACGTGCTCGCAGCCTAAGCAGAGGAATTAGCGAAGGACACAGAATGAAAAGCTGGAATAAATTAACGTCAGCTGTAACAGTTTCTGCTGATTAGGAACACCATTCGGAACCCCTGTGCTCTAGGAAAAGTTCAAATTCTTATGGCATGGTGTCAACAATGTGCTGGAGGCACTCGGTGCAGATTTTGGTCCATGTTGACGTGATTGCATCACATACCTGATGGGGATTTGTCATCTGTGTATTCATGCTGTGAATTTCCTATTGGAACACATCCCAAAAGTGTTGGATTCAGGTCTGGGAAGTGAAGTCACTGTCTTGCTCATGGAGCCAGTTTGTGACATGCTGGACGTTGCCAATATCAACTGACAATGGTTTATAGTAACTAATAAAGAGATGCACATGGTTAGCAACCATACTCTGATTAGTTGTGGTATTCAAAGCATGCTTGACTGTTATTTTGAAATTGTTTCCCACAACATTAAATCACTACCAGTATTCTGACATTAACATCTGCATAGCTCAGCAAAAATGAATATCCTTTTTCAGTTAAGCACTGTCCAATTTGGGTGAGCCTGTGCCTACAGTAGCCTCAGATTCCTGCTCTGTGCTAGCGTGAGTGGAGCTTGATGTGCTCTTCGGCTGCTGTAGCCCATCCACCTAAAGTTTCAAGATGCTTTTCTAATCGCTGCTGCTTTAAAATGTGAATATTTGACTTACTGTAATATTCCTGTTAGCTTATACAAGTCTGCAACGAGGCAGACTATGGATGTTTATATAGGCGTAGGCCAAAAGTCTGAGACCACTAGTGAAAATGCTTGTGTTTGGCACTTAACAACCATCTGACACACTATAGCAATCTTCTAAAATATCACAGCAACTGCCTAGCCTCTGGGCAACACGCTAGCAACCACTAAACAATGCCATAGTAACATTCATTGATGCAACCACTTACTGACCACATAGCAACAACCTGGGATACCATAGCAACCACTTAGCAACCACCTAGTAACATCATAGCAACCATGTAAGAAAGCATACTCAACCACCTAGCATCACCATAGCAACCACTTAGCAACACTGTAGCAACTATCTGTTATACCATAGCATCCACTTAGCAACAATCAGGGATACCATAGCAACCACTTAGGAGCCACTTAGCAACATTCTAGCAGCCACTTCGGATACCATAGTAACCACTTGGCAACCACTTAGCAACACTATAGCAACAATCAGGGATACCATAGCAACCACTTAGGAGCCACTTAGCAACACCCTAGCAACCACTTCGGATACCATAGGCAACCACCTAGTATCCCCATAGCAACCATGTGGGAAAGCATAGTCAACCACCTAGCAACACCATAGCAACCACTTAGCAACACTATAGCAACAATCAGGGATACAATAGCAACCACTTGGCAACCTCCTAGCAACCACCTAGCAACAACTTAGCCTTCACTTATTAATACTACTTCACCTTATTGACCATCTAGCAATAGCCTAACAACTGGAATCCACTTTAGCTGCACAACCATTTCTACGTTTCCTTCAGGAAATGCACTTTTTTGTATTTTGGTATGTTCCCCCTTTTGGTATAATAACATTGCTGGCATGGATTCCACACATTTGTACAAAATTTGATGATCCATGTTATCCAGCCTGATTTCACAATATTCCAAATAGCATCTTGTTATTTTAATGAAAGCTCCATGACAGTCCCTCCTTGATCTGCTTTGGTCTTTAAATAGTTGTTACAAAGCTTTGTGGTGTGTTTTGGGTTACTTGCAATAAAAATGTATTAAGTCAATATGTTTAAACTTTTGGCTCCACTGTTGTGTCATGCTTCATGTTGCCATATGAACACAAGCCTGAAGTAATGTTACTGCATCCTGCATATTGCTTTCTTGATTCCTTGGTGAGAACTTCTAACATTGTGAAACTTCTCATGAATAAACATCCCCCCACATCTTTCTCCAGACTTGGCCTGGTTTTGCTTCACTCCTGAGCTCTCAGATCTTTGTTTTAATTCTGACTTCCCATTAGAAAACTGATAAGCTAATGCCAATAGTGCCCATAGTGCCATGCACCTGCCCAGTTCACCCAAGGCCACAAACATGGCTAATATTTACCAAACCGTCTCAGACTCTTTCATCCCGTCTCTGATCGAGTCTGTTTCTGAAATCTGTCCTGGATGTAATTAACATTGGAGCGTTATCAGATGGGCATGTCTGGGGTTGACGCTCTGGGGATCCCTAATGAGCCTGACCTCCAGGAAGAAGCCATGGGAGGAAAATTAGGACCATAAGCAGCTGCACTTATTTAATAGACGTGATACCGTCATGTCAGAGGTTGATGAAAACAGGTCTAAGTCCCTCCTCTTCTCTCTCATCCTGTCATGGTTCAAAGCCAGGGGGGTTTTCAGGGACGAGGGGAGTTCCATCTGCTGGTTAAAAATACCACTGAGCTCATAAAATACTCCCAATGTAAACAGGACACACTGAGAAGAAAGTCAGACCCCTGCCACTCTTTTAAAGGTTGTTGTTTTCTTGTGTTGGTTCGCTCCGTGAATCAGAGTTTCCCCTCAAACAAATCTTGGCCTCTGCCCACTCTTCATGCGAGTTCGTTATGAGGTCATATGTCGCTCGTTTAACAATTAGACATTGACACTAAATTTAGAGTGCCGCTGGAATGCACAGCTGCCACACGCCTCAGCTCCAATAGTTTCCAGACTGAATGCCAGCGCTTGCTCGGAGAAGGTTTGCGCTGTTAATCCCTCGAGATCTGTAGGCGCATCGCTTAAGTGTTTCAAGGAGGTCGTGAGGTCAAGAGGTCAACAGCTCCCACGTTTGTTTACGCAGAAAGCAATGCAAGAATGAGGGATCATTTGACATCATTCAGCTCAAGATAATCAAGCGCTCATCTAAGCAAGATCTAAAATGACACCACTGGAAACACAGCTGCAAGCCTTGGATTTGCGCAGACACGTTCTGGAATTACTGGTGCGAGAAAGTGAGAGTGAGAAGTTGTCGCTTATTCCGAGAAGTGTAAATTCTCCTCGCAGCAGGTGTGTAAACACACTCTTTCCGAAAGGATGTGGGAGATGGTAAGAAGCTCAGAGCTGGGCTTCACTGACATTTTGACGTTGCTAAGAACAAAAAAATCTGTCTTTCTCATTTAATATTCTAACCCACATTCTGACTGGAAACCCAGGGAATCAGCAAACCCTCACTGTTCTGGCTTACACTTTAACCTCACACTCACCCACTGCACTCTTCATACTCACCCATTGCACTCTTCACACTCACCCATTACACTCCTCACATTCACCTATTGCACTCTTCACACTCACCCATTGCACTTTTCACACTCACCCATTAACTCTTCACACTCACCCATTGCACTTTTCACACTCACCCATTAACTCTTCATACTCGCCCATTGCACTTTTCACATTTGCCCATTGTACTCTTTACACTCCTCACTGCACTCTTCACATTTGCCCATTATACTCTTTACACTCCCCCATTGCACTCCTCATTTGCCCATTGTACTCTTTACACTCCCCCATTGCACTCTTCACATTCACCCATTGCACTCTTCATATTCCCCCATTGTACTCTTTACACTCCCCCATTATACTCTTCACATTTGCCCATTGTACTCTTTACAGTCCCCCATTGCACTCCTCACATTTGCCCACTGTACTCTTCACACTTCCCCATTGCACTCATCACATTCACCCATTGCACTCTTCATATTCCCCATTGTACTCTTTATACTCCCCCATTGCACTCTTCACATTAACCCATTGCACTCTTCACACTCACCCATTGCACTCTTCATTTTCCCCCATTGTACTCTTTACACTCCCCCGTTACACTCTTCACATTTGCCCATTGCACTCTTCACATTTGCCCATTGTACTCTTCACACTCCCCCATTGCACTCATCACATTCACCCATTGCACTCTTCATATTCCCCCATTGCACTCTTCACATTCACCCATTGCACTCTTCACACTCACACATTGCACTCTTCATTTTCCCCCATTGTACTCTTTACACTCCCCGTTACACTCTTCACATTTCCCCATTGCACTCTTCACATTCAACCATTGCACTCTTCACAGTCCCCCATTGCACTCTTCTGAGATTGGTCAGTACTCATTATGAATGGTTAAATGAGTGTTGTTGAGTTGAGTTACACCAAGCAAATGACACCCATTTGGTCAAAATGTCTCTTATAAAAAAATCAAAAGCTTGGTGTCCCATCAAATTCAGTGATTTACTGATCTACTGATGACTTTTGCAGGCAACGAACTTCATCAAGCAAATTGGAAACAGGTGACGTTAAATCCTTATGCAAATCAGCTGTAATTATTACAGACGTCCTCCGGGATCACTGCTTTATAGACATTAGAGCATAAAGTGCATCCTGTCTGCACAGTATTAGATTGGTAGATTGGATTTCAGTCCTGCTCAAGCACTTATGAGCAATGGCCAGACAGCTGCACTGGGCTTCTTTTGTGGTTTCAATCTCTGGGCCTGGATCAGTAGCCACAAACTTTCAGGCGCACATATGGGCAAACTAAGAACTTTGTTTGCTAATAAAGACACTGCATAACCTCTCGGAAAAGGCAGCTGGAGAGAGTTTGTGGGATTGTGTGATGGTTGTCGAGTAAGATCACAAGTTCATGAGCTGGTGATGGCGAGGTAGCATCCAGGATCCAGCTGCAGGCTTCCTGGTCAGGCATTGCCTCTGGTTGATGGAAAACGTGCAACCTCTGGCTAGATGGAACTTTAGTTCTGGCTCCGGGTGAGAAGTAAATTGCTCCTTAACCAAAGCTAGACAGACCGATTCCAAGTTTGCGAGCTTCATGTCACTGAAAATAATTGCTTAACCCTTCCTCAAAAACCTCAAGCTAGATATTTTTGCTACCAAACGTTCACTGACTTTTAGCATTCTAGTGAACTGAGCAAATATTAAGACTGCTAATTAATTAAAAGTACAGTTATAGTCATAGAGGTAAGAAATGTTCAGTCTCATTATGAGCCTGATATAAGTGACATAAGTGAGTGTGGGTGTGAGATTTTGAAGCAATTAAAAAAGAGAACATTAGCCTAGCATGTCCTAGCTCGTGTGCACCTCTTCGCATCTCATGTATCTCTAAATGAGACAACTCTCTAAAGATTGTCTAAAATAATAATCCATAAATCTACTTTTTAAATTTACTATGATAATTAAGTCAACGAAAAAGGTTTGAAAGCATTTTCTCCAGTTGAACTAATCTGCTATGTTTCCTGTTATTCAATACCCCTTTTTCAGGCTAATTAAATTGCTCCGTTTTACAATGTTCGACAGCGTTCACTCATCAACGCTTAGTAGCTTCATTTTCAATTAAAATGCTAGAAGTTAATACAGAACATGTGAAGCTGTCAAGAGCAGTTTCCGTGTGACAGAATAACAGCACAACTGTGGAATAATACACGTGTTAAAACGAGAGCATGCAAATTCAGACAGATAGAGAAACTTTTAAACCATCTGGCTTCATTGCTGCTAGAATTTCACATGCTAATTAAGACTGATACAAATATATTAGAGTTGTTGTTTCATAATACATTGTGATGGAGTACCTAGTCAAATCAAAGTGACGTCTTCTGATCATCCATCCTCGAGTTCAGTGTTAAAGAAGGCTGGAAATGTAACAACAAACCTTCAGAAACCTATAGTTATACAGTATATAAAGTCCATTATAGAGGGTGGGCCATTGTTATGGATACACCTAAATAAAATGGGAATGGTTGGTGATATCAACTTCCTGTTTGTGGCACATTAGTATACAGGAGGGGGAAAACTTTTCAATGTAACAACACCGCAGAAGAAATGCTCTCCCGATCTGACCCCCTTAGACTTTTATCTTTGGGGTCATCTGAAGGCAATTGTCTATGCTGTGAAGATACCAGATGTGCAGCATCTGAAACAACGGATACTTGAAGCCTGTGCTAGCATTTCTTCTGCGGTGTTGCTATCAGTGTGTCAAGAGTGGGAGAAGACGGTTCCATTGACAATCCAACACAATGGGCAACACATTTTATAAGTGGTCATAAACTTGTAAATAACTCATGAAAGAATAAAGTTCCATTAAAACCAAGCACACCATTGTTTTTATTGTGAAATTCTCAATACGTTTGATGTGCTACATGACCCTCTTCCGATTGGAAATAATAAAGTTGGATCCAAAATGGCCGACTTCAAAATGGCCGACTTCAAAATGGCCGCCATTGAGCAACACCAATCTTGAAACGTTTTCCCTCTCCCATTTACTAATGTGCCACAAACAGGAAGTTTATATCACCAACCATTCCCATTTTATTTAGGTGTATCCATATAAATGGCCCACCCTGTATGTTAGTGCATATCTTAAAATATTAGACTGGGACATTCCACAACAGTTTTGGGCCAATGTTCTGGCAACAGATGACACAAAACCTGAATTTCTTATAAGAAATGAACAGTGCTATATTACCAACTCTAAAAACCTCATCTCAACTCTGAAGCATGGTGGAGGATGACATCAGGGTCCGGATCATTTGTGGCCATTGAGGTAATGAGGAATGTTAAGATCCCTATATCATGTTATGTTGCGTTTCACAGTAAGAAGGTCTTTGGGTTGATCCCAGGTGGAGTGGTCTGGGTCCTTTCTGTGTGGAGTCTGCATGTCCTCACCGTGTCTGGATGGGTTTACTCTGGGTGCTCCGGTTTCCTCCCAATTAGGTTAACTAATTATGCTCGAGTGGCCTGAGTGTGTTTATGAGTGTGCCCTACGATGGATTGGCGCCCTGTGTGTTTTCGCATTTGTGTGTTCGTATCCTCGGCAGTTTAGGTACATGTAATAAGTCATTTGCTTTTGGACTCGCTTTGCAGTTGTGTGCAATTCGAACTCTGCATGTTTGGCTGTCTACACTGCTGTGCACTCGCTTCAGTCATATTTGAAGACCTGTTCGTCTCTCTGTGCTCCTGACCTGAAGCCTAAACTGTTTGTCGGCTAGCTGACCTGGACCTGTGTCCGTTTCGTATACGGGCAGCCACTGACTTTGAGACCTGCATCAGACGTGCCTGTTCATCGCAGGGGTGACACCTGTTCTCGCACCAACTTTCACCCTGAGCATCCCTGGCATGTTGTCTGTCACCGGGCTGCCACTGCTTTCGTCTGGGTCCTTTCTCTCCCTTAGCTTCCTCTCTTATCTGAATCTCGCTAAATAAACCTCTGTTTTGACTTTTATCTCGGCCAGTGTCCGTTTTGTGAGCCAGTGTTGGGGTTCCAGCCTCAAATCAAATGGGTCTACTTGTGCTTTTGCTCACACACCTTAACAGAAAATTGACAAGCTTTTGGGAAGCTCTTAACTCATCTCCAGTAGTTCTTAGCTCAGTCCAGGTCAATGTATCTTGAAGGTTGGTTCTTCAGTCACAAAAACTTCCTACTGGGCACAAGCATTATGATTCAGGGTTTGGGGCAGAGGAGCAAGTAACAACAGCAACACCAGAAACATTAGCTCTGTAGAAATAAAGCCTGGGAATCTACTTCTGCATTAAAACCATCCATAGAACCGACATCAACTCAGTGGCACTGAATTTGTTTTTGGGGGTGGACAGGGATCATAATCTGGTACTGCAAGAACAACATTGACCCAGACCTGCGATGAATTGGTGTGCCATTCAGAATAGACGCTCATCTGCCACCTGTAAATTCCAGCATGAGCTTAGGACAACACAACCTGAATGAGAAATGACTGCACATATAAGAATTGATCCAGATGTCATGAAGCCCCGTGATCAGCACCATAAGTACCTCTTAGCACTAAGCATTAAGCAAAGCTTTGCTTTATATACCTTGGTGACAGATTTGACTGGATCTGACTAATAAGGTGATAATCATTGGTGAATTATTATTTTTTTGCCTGCACATCGATCTGTATTATTTTCTGCACAAGAGCTTGCAAATCTTGTGTTCCTCGCTTGTGCGACTCCACCCCTTGCCCTCCTTGGCTGACTTCAGTCCAGCTGTTGTTTTGGTAGCAGCTGCTGCCAGCGCCAGGGCGAGAGGGGGAGATGGAGAGAGACGAAAAGTAATAAAGTGCGAGTTCACATCAGTTCAGCGCTGGAGAGCCACGCAGCGGGAACCAACCACCAGAAGAAAATGAGTCAGCGAAGGAGCGAGTGAGGTCAGGAGAAACAGACACGCATCCAGTCAGTTGTCGGAGAGCGAGAGAGCGAGGGAGTGAAAGAGACGGAAAACAGCCGAGGTAGAGGAACAGAGGAACCGACAGCTGCGGGTCAACGCATCTGGTCCAGATTGGCATGTCTGCCTTCAGACTGACACAAGGTCCCAGTGGCCTCTATCAGTCTCTTTCCCTGCTGAACTCGCACCGAGGAAGCCTATTATTTCTTAGCCTTAAAGCAGAGCAGGGACTGTCAAGGCCTGACAGCACTCGCTCTGGAGCTGTCTTCAGGTTATAAACATTCATGCTCCCACATTCCTCTTCCAGAGAGGACATTATGCAGAGATATGGCATGCCGTCAAATTGCTGAGTGTTCAGAAACTAATAAACAGTCCATGTACAGTGTATAGCTGGATGGGAATTCCTTGTGTCTGAGGTAAATGCTGGATTCATTGAAGCACAATGTGACCTGGTGACCCTCATATAGAATCAGTCAAATGATTTGATTTGATGAAATGATTTACTTCAAATTATTTACAATAGTAAGTTTCCAGTTTCGGTGTTTCTTTGTCATATGCACAACATGTCAGGACAGCCGTGCATTGAAATGCTTGTGGTGAGGCACAGGTAATTACTCTACAGCAGCGTAGCACAAAAAACCTTCACTGCACAACCCTTCACTACTGAGCCCAACCCTTACCCTGTAATTGCACTGGGTATTTGAAAAGACATCCTACAAAGTAGAAAGAAACTCTAATTTTGACCCCACCTATCCTGGTTAAGGTCATGGCAAATCCAGAGCTTATCCCAGAAGTGCTCCCTGGATGGCACTGCCGGGCCCCAACCTTCACAACCTGCAATCCTAGCCCTGTTAGAACTCCAGCCATGTGTAATGGGCAAACGGGTATAACTGAGACACTCCAGCTATGGGTAATGGGCAAAAGGGTATAACTGATACACTCCAGCCATGTGTAATGGGCAAAAGGGTATAACTGATACACTCCAGCC